>PVJI01008212.1:29935-72732 GCA_004026765.1 Micronycteris hirsuta | reverse complement strand
ATCACTAATGTTATGAAAAATGCTTTGAGGGGTGGGGAATGAGAAGCAGAGAAGGCCCAGAGTACGCAGGGCTCCAGAGGAATCCTAGCCTATACAGAATACGTTAGGGTCAGAACTAACTGGGCAGACATTATCATGGAAGCACTTTGGTAGAGAGATTTCCTGTATCTGTAACACTTTTTACCATTTATAGAGACAGGAAGGCAATCGCACTTCCTGGCCCAAGAAGGGACTGACCTAGAAAGAAGCCCTCCAGAGCCCAGTTTGTCCACTGGTTCTTCCCTGCATTAACTTCCATCTGCTAAGCCTGTTCTTTACCTAGTTCCAGGAAACACAAAACAAACCGACATCTAGAAGCATTTCTATTTGTCCGTCCACTAAAGGTTAGCTTGTTGGGCAACTTTGTTTTACATTTTTCATTAGTAAGAAGCAAGTCTGTTTGCTATGAGCAACAGAGAACAGAGCCCATGATCTCAACCTGTGCAACGTACTTAATTTGAACACCATGGTGTTCTGCCAGACCATCTTTTGGGGATAGGCAGCAGTTTGGGGAGGCTTAAAGATCTGATTTGGAGTGTTTGGCAGTTTCCACCCTCTATTGGTGATTTCAAGTTACCTGCATGATGTCACTGAATGGACATTAGAAGAGCTGCCCATAGTGAACTTGTGCCAAGTGCTAGGAGTCAGCCTCACCACACAGAAGCTAAAGACATAATACGCCATTCCAACTGGAACAGTTTTGGCAGGGACACTGTTAATATTGAAACTGGGACAATCGATGAAAATCGGAACAAGCCCAAGCAAGTGGAGACAAAGCAAGGCTGCAACTCTGAGAGAACATAAGCATCTAAAGATGTTTGAGGTATCTTTCTCTTGATACAACACACACCCTTGGGATTCTTTTGATTTGCTTGGAGTGGAAATGTTGCATAGGGATTTGATGTAGATTTGTAAATGATTTTTCTTCCTGGAATCTGAAGCTTGAGTCAAGTTTCACAGTACAAAAAAACAAAACAAAACAAAACATTTATTCAGTAAATGGTGTTGTGAATATTGGACAGATGAGCGCAGAAAAACTAAGCTACACACCTTCTTACACCGCACGTGAACCAACTCAAAATGGATCAAAGATTTAAATGTCAGACATGAAACTATAAAAATCCTAGAAGAAAACATAGACAGAAAAGCCTTAGGCTTTGCTCAGAAATATTTTATCAGATTTTTCTCCCCAGGCAAGAGACACAAAAGAGAAAATAAACAAATGAGATTACATCAAACTAAAAAATGTTTGCAAGCAAAGGAAATCATCAACAAAATAAAAAGACAAGCCACAGAATGGGAGAACATACTCGCCAATGCATGTGATAAGGGGTTAATATCCAAAATTTATAGAGTTTATAAAAAAGTCAACACCAAAAAAAAAATCCAATTAAAAAATGGGCAAAAGAACTGAATAGACACTTTTCTAAAGAGGACATATGGATGACCAATAGACATATGAAAAGATGTTCAACATCACTAATCATCAGAGAAATGCAAATTAAAACCACAGTGAAATGTCATCTCACACCAGTCAGAATGGCTATCATCAATAAATCAACAAACAACAAATGCTGGCGAGGATGTGGAGAGAGTGGAACCCTCTTACACTGTTGATGAGAATGCAGATTGGTACAGCCATTATGGAAAGCAGTATGGAGAAATCTCAAAAAATTAAAAATGTATCTGCCTTTCAACCCAGCTATCCCGCTTCTGGGATTATATCTGAAGGAACCCACAACTCTAATTTGAAAGAACATAAGCACCCCTATGTTCATTGTGGTGTTATTTACAATCACTAAGATATGGAAGCAGCCCAAGTGTCCATCAGTAGATGAGAGGATAAAACAACTATGGGGCATTTACACAATGGAATACTACTCAGCCATAAAAAAGACAAAAATTTACTCTTTATGAGAATATGGATGGACCTGGAGAACATTATACTAAGTGAAATAAGCCAATCAGAGAAAGAAAAAAATACCGTATGATTTCACACATATGTGGAATCTAATTAGCAAACTGAACTAACAAGGAAAACGGGGACAGACTCATAGGAGAAGAGCAGGACCATGGCTTGCTGGGGAGGTTAGGCAGTGGCAAACCGAGCAAGAGCAAAAAGAAAACAACTGAGCAAAAAGAAAACAGGACTTATTGACAATGGACAACAGTGTGATGATAGTGGTTGCTAGGATGAGGGGCTATAAAAGGACTAAATGGTAATGGGAAAATACAATAAAGATTAAACAAACAAACTAACTAACTAATTAATTAATACTTTTTAAAAAGGCTTGGTTCCCCCATCTTCTTCTCCTCTTCAAACTTCCCTTGGAGAGACTTCCCTTTAATTTTGCTACTGCCCAGCCAGTAATTCTTGCAATCTTCGGTTGTTCAATTTTTCTGTGAAGCACCACATGCATTTCCAATACTGGTAAGCAACTTCTCTTTCTTTTTTTCTTTCCTTACATTAGCTGGAGTCAGTTCTGTGGCTTGTAACACCAAACAAAGTGTGTTTTGGGGGGTGAAATGAAATGTAAGGAAGTACGTCCCCCATCTTCTGGCACGCTCTGGTACACATACAGTATTGTGGAATGGCAACCAAAAACAATCCAGCAAAATGCCAGGCAGTTTTGGAGGTGAGGCTGTGGGTGAGAAGGTCTTCAAAGAAAATTTTAATGTATTTTTGTACACTGACTTAGGCAGGAAAAACCAACAATTGTCCTTTGTGGGAACAATTTTACAGAGCAGGATTAAGTTACAAACATTTGAAGACATTTGTCCAAAGTTACAAATCTAGACAATGAAAGAAATGGACTTCAAATCCGGTGTCTTCCCTGGCTTCTTTCTTCTGTCTGGCTTGTGCATGCCTTATCACACTTAAAGGTGTCTGCGTTAGGTTTCTAGGTAACAATGCCAAGCTAATTTATTCAGTCCATATTTATTCAGACCAAAAATCAAACCTCATTAATTTTAGTTGAGGTTATCCACTGTTTAGAAATCCACTTTTCTAAGAACATATGAAAAAAAATTCTGTGACCTTTTTTTTTCTATGGTATTCCTCATACAATTTCAATACAAATGTTTTCAGGGAAGGAGATAAGCTTTCTTAGACAACCATTCACTTATTCAAGTGCCTGTTAATCTTTAAACTTTTTTTTTTTTTTTTTTTTTTTTTTTTTTTTTTTTTTTTTTTTTTTTTTTTTTTTTTTTTTTTTTTTTTTTTTTTTTGCTGTACAGCATTCTAAGACTTTAGTTAAGTCTCGAGAAGAGATTGTACAGGAAATGGTTGCCCTTCCCTAAAAGCTCTTGATCTTTTCATTTTCATTTTATAGTTCCTTCTGAAATCCTTACTGGAGGTCTCCTTGAATCAGGCAGATGAGAGCAAAGAAGCTGTCACTGGGAAACAGGGTTCATTCCCAGATGCTCTTTCCACATTCAGGTCATATGCGATGTTAAGGAAAAGCTTGCACCTTACTCTTCTGCTCTCTGTGAGGAGGGATCTCTCCTTAATACTGAAGGCTTCTTGTGTACCTCTTGTGTTGAGAGTGAGAAGCTTGCCTGGCTGTGGATGTCGATCACTGATACACACACCTGGAATGGGTTGAATTAGTTTAATGAAGGTCTTGGTCACAATAAATTGAGTATTTCTCTTCTTTTTTTTCTCAAGTGAGAGGCAGCAATCTCAGTACTTGTGAACTGTGTTTACTCTCCAAAATCAAACTGTCTCACATGAGCTTTCACAAGGCCTAGAAAGGGGAGTAAGATAAGGGGTACTTGAAAACCCCTTTTTGCTGTCAAATAAGCTACATCTCTCACTGGCCCTCTAATAATATAGGAGGAAATCTCTGTAGCTTGCTGATTTCTCTGCCTTATTTCTAAGGTTTAGAATTCCAGTTGGGAACTTGATTATTTTTCCACATACCAAGAATGTGCGTTTTCAGTTATGGTGAAGCTATTGGGAAAAGTTATAAGTCTTCAATACATAGTGTTGGGTTTTAGAACTAGCCAAAATTTCTGTGTTTGATTACATTATGAACTGTGCTGAGCTATGCACCTCAGGTTTTACATTGGAAATGTTTGTAGCGCTGTGTTTGGAAAAGCTGGTATAAAAGATTCACTTCTAATTCACAACATTCTGCTGATCTTTTCACATATATAAATCAAAGTGAGAAATATTCTGGTATGCATTCCCTAAAAGGGGCAAGAAGAAAGCAGGGTATCAGCAATATTATCTAATAAGTAGAAAGCGTTGAAAGAAAATTAGTTTGATTCCTTATATTATTTTCAATGTATTTCTTCTACATTAAAGTTGAAATTGTCAGTGAATCCTTAGCATAGCTGATAAAAATGAGGGAGACAATAATTGAAGAAACAAAAGAATCTGATGACCTCTGTTACTTGTGTCCATACAAATCAAAAATAATCCATAGTAATTTGCTGTTTCGCTATTTCCTCTGGGATCATTAGTTTCCAAAAGTTGCATGTGCAACACTCAGTCTCACATGTAAGAAGATGTTTAAAATACAGGACTAGAGTTCATATTCAAAATAATATTTTAAAACAGGTATTTTCTTACTTCTCATTTGTGAATTATTTTTTTAGGATCCTATGCAAGCAGGTCCTTCCATATAGCTTCAGATAATGGGACTAAAACTGAAAGATTTTATAGACAAAAATTAATTTTATGCTTTAAAGCTATTTTAGTATATTTAAAGGCACATATTATCTTAATTTTTCTGAATAACAGTAATATAATTTTATTGTTATGAATATAGTGAACATATTTTTAAATTTCTTATACAAATTTTAAAACTATAGGAATGTACACAGTTTATCATGAAGATTTTACTGAGTTTTACTGAAGTTTTTACATATGTGATATCAGGTTTTTACTTCTAAGCGTGAACTTCAATGTTGGTATAATTATCCTGAGCCTAAGAGAAATTAAATAAGTTTCATAATTTCACACATTTTGAAGGGGTCACAGACAGGTCACAATCCTATTCTCAACATCCAAATAAAATTGTTGTTCACATCTTAATGCACATCCTTGTGTTGTATGTTCTAACTTGGCATAAGAATATAAATTTATAGCCTACATTGTCCTTTTTATGAGATACTCCACACCTCTGTAAATAAATATTCTCAGTAAACCTTATTTTTAAAGCAGATTGAAAGTCCCCTTTTTTTTGTCTGGGCCATCATATGTCTACCTTCAACTTTATGTCGATGATGTTTCCACTCTTTCTGGCTTATAGACAGTATGGTAGTGAACATCTTGGTGCTATCAGTGTTGTTCAGTTCTCTCAAGACGTAGATGACTTGATCAACTAAATATTTTTAACATTTATTATAAACAAACAGCAGCATAGTTTTATCATTTGTTATAAAATGGATAGTTATGGAAGATATGGAAGTACTTTCCAACAAGCAATACAAAATACATACAATGATGAGCACCACTGAACTGGCAATAAAGTAAGAGAAAGCCCCAAAGCCAAATTGACTGCAGATCATGAAATCAGGTTAGTCAGTGAAAACTTCTGTCAGTGGCTATCTTGAATGCCAGTCCCCAGTGGCCAATAACAGGGGTTTCACGCACTGCACACACAGAACAAGGACAAAGCTGAGGTCCCTTCTAAGGTAAGATATTAAGATAAACATCTCTGTTTAAAGATCAGACCACAGGGTGAGATCCTCATGCCCCACCTTGCCAGAGAGTCTGGTAAAATTTTCATGCCTCTGTGTTATATCACACGGAGGGGAGAATATCTTTGCTGAGAATTTCTGACTATAAGCTGATCCTCGTAAGGGTTTTGAAGGCAGGATTCATACTACTTGTGTAGTCCAAACATCTAAGCTGATATTTAAAATTGTTTTAGAATTGCCCGTGCCCCCAAGGGACAAAGGGGAGTCAAAATTCACAAATTTTTGCAGGAAGTACCTTATGTCTAGGTTTTGAGGAATGCTGCAAGAAAAATTTTCATAGACCAGGAGCCAAAAATTAAATATTACACCAGAAAGAATACGCCACTATAGAGAAGTACTAGTAATGAAGAACTATGTTCTTGCCCAGTCTGATATATTGGAATACAGACTATAAAATAAGTGTGTTTAGTATGTTTAAAAATAGAAATCCAAATACGATTAAAGAATAAAATATTGTACAAAATGGCCAGGCGGATTAGAAAAAGATTCAGTTTTACAAGTGGTTCTGTAACAGAACAAAATGAAGGTTCGGATGCCTGCCTCTACAAAAGCCAAACTTGTGAGGCAGGTGCTGGTACAGAAGAAAAGAGATTTTATTCAGGTGCTGCACAACCTGGGAGAGTGGTAGATGTCCGTCTCAAAGACTATCACATCTTCTGGCTCAAGCCTGAGTTTCTTATAAGGAGGGAAGGGATTTTTTCCTATCCAATTACCTTTCTATTAATAGCTTTCAACATGCTAGGGCTATACCCATTCATATTTCTAGCTTTTAGTGAGCTCAGTGCTAGAATCTTCCCCAGCCGCCTTCTTGGTCAATAGGGGAGACTCTCCAGCACTCCCACTGACTATTTATGGTAACAGTTCTAAAAGTAAAGCTTTTAGAAGTAAATATTGTGGTAATTAATATTAAGACTTCTATGGAGTTGTTAAACAACTAATTTGAAAAAAGATGAAAAGAGAATTACTAAATTGGAAATAGGCATAATAAAATATCTCTTAAATGCATTGTAAGAAGACAAAATAAAGGGAAATTTGTGTTCCCAAATTATCTAAGAGAGAGCAAAAGTTAAAAAAAAACAAACAAACATTTGGAGTTTCAAAAAGATATAACACAGACATAGTGTAATAAAACACTGGAGGTTGGACACAGGCATGATTCTTGACCAAAGTGGAATATGTTCTAATTGTTCCTCTAGAAATTTGTAAATGGAAGCAAGAGGGTCAAATGTTGATCACCCTTGCTTCCTAGAACAGAGAAATGTAAATTTGGAAAATGTTGATAGACATTTCCTACCTTGTAAAATAAATAAACTAGTGTCTTAAATATGTTTCTAACTTATCTAAACTTCAGCATACTCATATATAAAATTAAGGTGACAGTTAACTTCATAACTCTTAAAAGAAAATCAACAAAAATGGCACACATAAATGATTTGCAATATTACATTACACATCACAAGCAAACACATTACATTTTTGAGACTGTTGTTTAATTGACTTGTTCTTTATTAACCCTTTCATGCTAGAGAGCATCACACAGGAGATACTAATACAATCAGAGACATAAGTGTCTTCTTGAGTTCCTTAGAGCAATCCAGACCTTTGGTTTCTAATGACAATAAATACTGTCCTGTTTAATTTAGTTTCATATCAATAGTTATATGCTCCTATTAATACTGTTATGGAGTAATGTTAAGATGACTGTAATTTCAACCTCCCTGTGGCACATGATGTATTAGGAAGGGTAAAACAATGTCTAAATAAAAACAATAGGTGCTAAAAACAAAAAAAGAAAAGAAGAAGAAGCTTCATCTCTGTGATTCACCTAAATCAGGAGTTGTTTTATAATCTGGTAGGTCCAGAGGACTGACTCAGGGTGTCTGCATCCCCAAACTTTCACCTCAGAGTCACTGACCAGCCACCTTCATTGTCTTGGATGTGGCCCACCATTAGGCTGAGAGCCAGGTTGGTCAGTGGAAATACTAGCCAACACTATTCCTGGTCCTTTCTTCCCAATCTCACTTCTAACTTGCTTTATGAGCTTTAGGTTTAATGCAGAGCTCAATCACTTTCTAAACAAATCATGATTGAATGAAAAATAAATAGGATTATGAAATCTTGATTGTCATGATATGTATTCATCAGTACTGCCTAAACAAAGAGAACAAATAAATCATAAAGAAGCCCATAGTGAAGTCTGTAAAACTAGGAAAGTGTTTCATTGGTGATTATAAGCTTTACAATATGTGAGGAGAACCAAATACACTTCACATTAAAGGTTCTTTTCTTCATGCATTCACCGTGGCAAGTGTTGAAGTTTACCTTTATTGACACATAAAAAAGTTATCATAGACTGTTATGACACATAATTTCTTGCTGCCTTTTTTCTCATAATGACTTTCCTAAGACAATGTGATATAAATTGCTAGTAGCATAAAACATATTTTCAGCAATAGATAAAAGCAGATTCTTGGCTGCAAGAGGCAGATATTTCAACACCTGCTTCGGGCAGAATACATTGAATTTTATGCCCTCTATTATGATTTGAGTCATGCTATCACTGTTGTTTCTTGTTTGGGAACTAAAATACTAATATCTTAATTTTTCAGGCATCAATATTAGCTTAATGAGTGAAACATAATTGCAAAATTTGCTAACAAGTTCCAAACATCCTTAATAAAACAGCAAAATCAGCAACTCAGCTTAAAGAAATTTTTTAACTTACTATAACAAAAATCATCAATGTTTTTTAGAATCAAAGTCAACAAAGAGAAGGGGGTTCTTTTTTTAAATTCTCATCAGTTGATTTGCAATGAACTTAAAGTCTAAATTTTCTTTGTGAAAAACAATGCTATAAAATCAAATAATATTCTAAAAAGCTATCTTTTATTAATGAAAATTGTTAATAAGTAATACCAAGTGCTAACTATTAAGCGATTTCTATAACTATAAAGCAAAACAGTTCAACATTGTACATCTCAAAGGCAGTCTTTAAAGAAATCAGACAATGCATCCAACATAAGTAGTGTTGCAGATAAGTTGAGAGGGCTCAGTAGGGTATTGAAAATGGGATGGAGTAGGATAAGAGAAAACTTCCCAGAGCAATGTCAAAACTGGTTGCTAAAACTCACTCCTGTGGTGTTACAAAGAGCCATAACTACAAAGGCTCAGAGCTTTGAGAGAACCCGGTGGTCTCTGGGAGCTTCAAATACTTCTTCCTGGTTTGAATATGAATGTGAGGGAGAGCAGATAGGTGAGGCCCTGTTGTGAAGAACACTATGTCCCATATTAAAAAGATCAGATTTATCCTAGAAGCTACAGAAAGCTAACAAAGAAAGGCTTTAATGTAGGAAACTGATATGTTATTGTAACTGAGCAAACAGGGGCTTGTGCGCACAGCAACTTGATGCATGACCCGGCAATTAGCCTTGAGGGAAACTGGTTTTTATTTACAGGATTCCAATGTCTGGGGGGCTGAGAGCCCTCCTGCTCAGAGCTCTGTTCTCCCACGAGATCCAGCACTTCCCTTGCTCCCCACTGGGTGAAAACCAGGCCCAGAAGTTCCCCGTATCCTTATACATTCTTAAGCCAGCTGCACAAATGGTTCTCTATCCTTTTTGGAAGGTACACTTGTAGGTTTCAGAGTCACTATTGTCTCACAGCAGCTCTTTTCTTCAGGATCTGGGATATGTTGTCCTTAGCCTCCATGTGCAATCCAGAAAAACATGTGCCATGTTATACTGGATCATGGTGAAGTCCAGGGAGGCAGACATCCCAAGAGAGTGGCTTCTCTCTCCGTATGTCCTTTAGTGAAACAGAAGTTAGCATTCCCTGGTCACTGTTCAGCATTCCAGGTATCTCCCACTAATCTGTGCTTTGTTTGACAGGTTCCCGCACAGCTCCTTCAGTTTTCTCCTTACACACCAGCCCTCTTGGCAGAATCATGATTAAAGAATGCATAGCTACTTGCTGCTTCCTCTCTCAGAACTCATGGCTGAATCCCCTTCTTTCATGGCTCCTTCCTCGTGACTCCCTCCCTACTCTATCAATCCTCATGGCAGAATTCTTAGAGAAGTATAGGTAGCTCCTCTTTCACTATGGGCATCATAACAAAAATCTCTCTTTCTTATTAACTCACCCTTATTTTAAATGCTGACTTGGAGCTTCCTATGTGACTTTATATCTGGCCCCTCCTACAGTGAGTTACTTTTGCCAGTTTCCCCATATTTTTTGGTTGCCATCTTTAGTCAGGGCAACAGTATCCTATGCCACAGGAGCCTCTGTCTCCCTGCCTCTCACACAGGCATGGTATAAGTTCCCTGGCTATGTCATGAGTCACTACATGGTCTGTAAGTCATGTAGACCTTTTCCCCTGGGGCAGTAGCATAGCCATCAACTAGCTATTAACTTGCCAGTGTTATGAAAAGTATCTTAACCACCATATTGTTCCCTTCTCCCATTCTCAACCATGAGTCGTGGAGAATATTTTTGGGGACCCCTGCCCTGCTCTGTACCCCACTGAAATTTCCCTCTCTGAGTCTCTGGACCCTTTGTAATCTTTCAAAGGACAATGGGTGAAGGTCTTGTAATTTTCTGGAGTTACTTCCTGCTGGCCATGGCTATAATCCTACCTATCCCTTGGTCCAGGGATCCCTAACAGAGTGGGGGGTGTGGAGCGGAAGGTGGCTTTCATGCACAGAGAAGGAACTTGCAGAGTGCAGGTCGGTTGGCTGTTGCTGGGGAGCGGCATGCTTGATTTCCAAAGGTTGGCACTGCTGGGCAAGTTGGCATCCCTGTTGTATTTTAGGGCAACACATTTGACAAAGGGATTAGAAAGAGCAAGTAAAATCTTAAACACTAAATGACCATGGCAGGGACCAATTCTTCAATGTCCCTCGTTAGGAAAAAAGTGGCTTCTTTGGAGGAAGGTGTACAAGGCATGTCACACCTCTCCAAAGCTACTACACTTAGCTTGGGCTGGGGGACGATATTGTAGAATTCTACCCTTTTAGACCTCTGGGCCCTTTCTAGCCAAGCCATTAGGGCAGAAGAGGAAACCCCTTTTAAAGTGAGGCC
The DNA here is from genome assembly GCA_004026765.1 of Micronycteris hirsuta. Taxonomy (NCBI): domain Eukaryota; kingdom Metazoa; phylum Chordata; class Mammalia; order Chiroptera; family Phyllostomidae; genus Micronycteris; species Micronycteris hirsuta. Next base: position 61,908 of record PVJI01008212.1, on the reverse strand, counting down.
TATGGATTTCCCCGTACTTCACCAACCCAACCATTTTGTTCAGCCAAACTGTTGAGTCTTAGGAGGTGGCAACAAAGATGGGCCTCTTCAATGAGGCCTGTGTTGTGTAACCATTCACTCAGGTTATTTATGATCCACTCTGGCAATAATGTCAAGAGTAGATTGGGGTTGAGGGTGGAGGGTAACAGATATTACATTAATTATGGCAACAAAGTATAAGGACTCTAACTGAAGTAACTATAAAATGTCAGTAGCGCTAAAACTTTTCTATATAGTATAATTCAGCTTCCCAATCATGTTTAATAAATGTAATACATTGAATAATTTACAGATAATAAAATGAATGTCAATTAGCTATCATGTGGAAGATACAGATCAATAATACATGTATTTATAAAACATATATTATTTTTAGTCCAAAGGTAGAGTATCATTGTTGCCAAAACTTCTTTTAACACAGTAGGTTGGAGCAGAAATTGCTGGAAAGCAAGGGACATCGATTTGGGTAGGGGACTCCCAAGTCCAGCACAGAGCCTGCTCCTCCTCTTGCCAGGGAAGGCAGGGGTGGGAAGGGTGCTGAGGTGGCCCATTAAAGCAGCCTGCCTTCTACAAAAGGAGGGGCTTCCTGGGAAAGGGGAATTGCTTAAGTCAAGAGGCTAGTATAAGCACAATGCTGTTGTCAGGAGGAGGGCCAGAGAGCTCTTGAGATTGAAATCAGAGTTGGATCTTAATAGCCCACAGCCTTGGGGCTACTAGCTCAAGACATAGTCTTGTGTGGGCTGTGCAGGCTGGACACCCTCCCTGGGGTGACTGGTGGAGACTTCTGCCCCTGCCAGAAAAAGGGGCAAAGACAGACACGGCCATTGGTTAAGAAGCTGGACACTGCTGCTGGCTTCCAGAGGGCATGGGATTCGGAGGAAGAGGAATTTTTAGCAGGAGTTAAAGAGAAGTTCTCTCTGGCTTTTGGCCCTGAGAACAGACTTTTGGCTCTCTCTTAGCTCTGGGCTCGTGGAGCCTTGGTTTGGGAATTTTTGGTTGCATGTGTGCTTGGACACTCTGGGTCTCTGGCCCTTGCTCCCCATGTAGACAGGAGCACTTGTGGCACTGGCAGATGCCCAGCTCTCCAGGGGCTTAGGCCCCTCCTGGTTGGAAGCCCACTCCTGGAGGCCGGGCCCCACACTGGGAGGTGTGCCTCACTGGGTTTCAGCCCGTGGGACACTGTGATCCAGTGCAGCAGGCACATGGGTCCTGGACTGCTATGGGGAGACTGAGAGCAGTGCATCCCTGAAAGAGGAGCTGCTGCAAGAAGGTGTTGATTCTGACACCCACCAGTGCACATTCCAGAGAGGATAGAGATCTGTTTGTGTGGCCAGCTTATTCTCCAAAAAGGACGGATAAGGAAACGATGGACTTCTAGGCATGGTTTGGCTTGTAATCTTTTGGGAAGCAAGATAAATTCTGGGGCTTGTGGAAGAGAGGAGATCAGAGCAGGAGGGCTCTCAGGCCCACAGAATTGGAACCCGGTTAATAAAAACCTGTTTCCTTCTACACAAAACTTCGGGTCATGTATCAAGGCAACAAGTGGTCAAACCCCATGCTGCATGGTTACATTTTTACTACGAAAAACAAAGCTAACATTCATTGATCCATGACAACCAACTAACTTCATGATTCTGAATTTTTTTTCTTTTTTGTGCCTTCTTTAATTCTAACCCTAAAACATATGAATATGGGGCTATTAGTCCTCTTATAATGCCAAAGAAAGAGATACACAGAGCACTGTGACTCTCCAAGACTTCATGGCAGATATTGGAATAAAAGCCACGTTTGTCTGACTTCAAGGACTACAGTCTTAATCCATGACATATACTCCTTCTTTTAATTCATGTATTGGAAACTCTCTGTGCACTGCTACAGTGAAGGCCAAATGCACAGCTGAAATCACTGAAGCAGGTAAGACTTGTATCAACCAAGAGATGTGATTCTGGTTTGTGTAAAGGTTTTAGGGAGTAGATACAGTCTTCGCTGCAGGCAGCATGCCTGCTCATTTGCAGCTTAATGACCAAGGAGAGCTGATGAGCAGCCACGGTGACAGTTACTGCTACAAGGGAAGGGGATAGGAATGAGGACAGATTGCTGTGAGGGGAGAGCAGAGGTTGGAAGCACTAATACCATCAATATTAATGCCGGTCACAATGTGAGCTCAGTGCCAGGGAGGCTGGTGAAGGAGGCACCCATGAGAGGCTAACAGCCACATCTGATCATCAAAGGGCAGCTGTTAAATGTGATTCAGATGAAAAGTGAGAGGAAGTGCTGACTAGGGCACAGCTGAAGAGACAGGCAGACACACATGGTGGAAATTGTCAGATATAAGAGTCATCTCGGAGAAAAGCAGAGTGCTGGGGGAGGAAGCTCACTTATTTTTCAAAATCCACCATGTTAGCTTTGTTCAAGCCCGAGGTAAGCAAAACAAAATAATAGACATTTTAACTTATTCATCTTCCCTAATGATTAAACAAAGAGGCAAAGCAAGTGGTTTCTTCTAAAGGAAATCTTATGGCATTATGGTAGATATAGTTTCTTCAAAAAAATCTCTATAGAGTGAAGGAAGGAACAGAGTGACGAAAACAACTCAGTGCTGCCATTTTTAATTTTGTTTGTTTGTATCCATATTTTTGCCACTCCACTTAAACAAAGTGCCTGTTCTCCGCTCCTTTGAGCATCTGTACTTTGTTGCTAAGGATGTTGATGAAGCTAGCAGGAATTTCTGATTGGTATGTGCTGAAGTAGGATTTGTTAATCCAGAAATTGTAGATTCGCATTGCTTCTTCCAGTTTGCCTATTTAATATAAGAGATCCCTATTTCGAAGAATGCAAAAGTATGTACTGGTGCATGAAAACATAAAAGTGGATCTACATTTGGCCTTCTCAATCACCTCCAGTGGAGTGAAGACTCTTCCATAGCAGCTAACATCTACTCAGCAATAACTACTCAGTAATGTTGCTGTAACATTACAGATCATTCTCCCAGGGGGAAAAAATATCCTCAGATGTCTGATGTGTAGTTGTAGCTTGCCACCACCTGAAGCAAGACATTTTAGTAGCAAAAGGGGATGACCACCTGAGTTATTCACAATCAAACAGACAAAAGCTAAATATACCTCCATATTAAAGGGAACTGTACTGAGACTGAGGATAAAAATTTGAGAAGATATGGCATAAAGTGATGTTTCTGAAGCTGGATATAAATAAGATTTATTTGAATTAAATAAGATGAGAGGAGATGTGTGAAACAGAGAAGAACTAAATATCATATGATGGGATACAGAAAGTAAAAAAGGGCATGCAATTAAAAGCAGCAAATATATGGATATGAGTCTTTCAGATGCAATATGTTTGTAGATAAAACAATAAAGGAAATACTGGAACATGGAGAAGAAGAACAAGATTCCAGTAGCTCTGGAGTCTACTCGTGTTCCCAATCTGCCTTATTAACCTCTGTTTCCTATAAACCTTACAAGATTCTTTATTCAGTTAAATCAATGACTTCATATTAAGATGATCTGTGTCCCCACCTGGAATACTGACAGTCATATTATGAGAAGTTAAATATTTGTTGAGTTAAAGAATGAGTAGAACCTGAAAACCAGTTTTTCTATTCCCAGTCATACATCTTTTAAGCTACCCTCCTTGAATCTTAGGATAATAACTCAAGATTTCTATTAAAATTCTCACTTCTTTTAAGATTTTTGGGTGAGCAATTTTAGCCCAAAATAATTTATCTTGTGAAATTAAACAAGATAAATTGTGTTTACTTTTTGTTCTATTAATGTAACATATTATATACTATATTATGGTATATTTGATAGTTATTTTGGGATATATATACTTATTTTTTTACACATAGAGATTTGTGAACTTCTATACAATACCATGCTTAGTTTCTTGAGAGTCAGGAGCTCATCGGTAACTATTATTACATCTCTTTAGTGACCAGCATAATATTCTATTATGATAGAATAATATGTTGAACTATAGTTCAACAATCATTGAAGGAATAGGTAAATTACAGGGAAAAAAGTTCAATGGAGCCAGGTCTAAGACTATTTTTATTGTACCTATGATTGCAGGATACTATGAAAGTGATTTTTTTTTTCAAATTAGGTTTAAATAGTAAAGGTTGATAATAATGAAAATACAGATTTGCCCAACAAAGCGTTTGGAATGATGCTTTCTTATAGTAAGAGAAAACCTTTACTAAAATTGGTACTATAAACAATTAGGTAAATTAAACAATATAATTAAAAAGTACAAGTATTATGTTTGCTTAAAGCATAATAATCTACAAAAGAGTAATGAAAACAATTTTGGAAATCATGTTTTTGTTTTTTATTTGGTATGTTTATTTCATCAGACAAAATGAATGCATTAAATCTCTACTCATCAAAATGAACTTAAAAGACTGCTTGCTTATCCATGAACAAAGACAAACTAGAAAAGAAAAAGAGAATAACAGTGGAGAGTATTTATCAGCAACATCTTGGAAGTCCAAAAGCAATGGATTCCGTAGACTAAGAGAGTTGGAAATAAATTCCCACTAGGTAAGACAATTGTAAGAAACCAGCATCAGAGACCCTCAGGGATTGGACACCCACTGGAAAAAAAGGCGGCAGTAACCTTGGACTATGCAGCCTTGTTTAAACTCTGTGGAACAGTTTAACTTCTAGACTCTTCTTTGACCCTGTGGCAGTTTAGGCCAATGTACTATCCAACACCATATCACGCCCAAACATTCCTTCCAAAATTTTTTGGTCTGGTCCTCAGAATACCAGGTTGGTGGAAAGAGGCATGGGGTCATCAGTATGGCTTTACAACAAACTGAGGAGTGTGAACCACAACATTTATAAACCAAGTCTGATTAACTGCACAGTACCCTTTGTGATGCCCCGAAGCTGGCGTATTGCTTCCTCGCATTGCAGGAAATTCATCAGACTCCAACCCAGACCCAGCTCACAACAATCTGAGCTTGCAAGAAGCTTTTGGATGCTTTGCTTTGAAATATGAATAAGAGCAATGATCACTACCCATTTGGGGTGGGAACCAACATTAAAGAGAGTGATGAAAATAATCAAAGAATGGAATAGACTTGGTTAAAATCAAGAAAAGAGAGGAATGTGAAGTGTTGTCAGCAAGGGAGCCTGTGTGAACTTTGATGTCCAAAGTTTTTATTGGAGATTGTTCATGCAGTCAGGCAGTGTCTGTGTGCTTGGGCTCAGGTCCTCAGACTCCATCCTCTCAGCATGAAAACATATCACAGTATGTTTACCAATTTTCTCAAACTCTCTTGGAAGTATCTATCGACAAGATTGGCTGCTTTGCAGGTCCTATACATATACAGACCTGTCCATGAAGATTGCATTCCTGGCTCCGAGGCCACTGAACTTGCTGCCTAGCTCTTGTAATGCACCCTGGCCCTCTCATGCCACTCATCAGAGAATCCACACTCAGAGAGAGCTAGCAATGCACCCACTCCAGGGGAAGGTGTGTAAATTCATTGATCACATCTTATGCTTAATATCAACCAGATGTCATAGTGCTTCAAAATTAAATACTTTGATGCACAATTTATACTATATCTTAACCTCCTGTATTTTTTTAAAACATACAAGTTAGAGAGAAAAAAGGTTTTGAATGACAAATCAGGTTTTTAGAATGTTCTCCAAGACCTATATATTCAAGAAGAAGAACAAAAGGAAATCAATATATTTCCAAGTAACTTTCTTCAAATACTTTAAAAATATATAGTTTGGATTTCCCATGGTCAGCTAGATGTTTACAATGATGTAGAGGTCAAGACAGAAATGCAACCTGATTCATTTTATTGGGAGGAAAGGTGCTTGTCTTATTTTTCTAAACTATTCATCTGTAGATTTTTTTTTCACTGTTTGGTTCTCTAAGATAATATTATCATTTCCAACCTTCCCCAAAGCAGAGTAACTTCAGGATAAAATTTCTTATCACAAATATCAGGTTTTGTTTGATGCATTAGAGGAAGCGTTTAGATCCAAGCACTTCAAAGCCTTCATAGAACAAATAACTTTTGCTTATTCCCGTTGTCACTTTTATTTAAGCTTTGTTTTACTCGTCCTCTCACCAAACTCATAATATTCTATTTTGTCAATAAATGTGCACTTCATTTGCCAAAGAGATAAATGCGAGGTTTACCTAGTTATCAAATCGCCCCTGACCTTTAAACATTAAACATCACAAGAACATTCTGAATTTATAGGAACGATTTAAAATATCTTCAACACATATTCTCAAATACAGACTTTTCTCTCTGCTTAAAGCTTCATTCTCCTTCCTCACTTAATTTTTCTCCTCAGTGAGATATATACTTAGCTTCAAAAGCACATATAACATAAATATCTTATGGCTTCAAAGAGAAATTAAAGGCAGCAGAGCATGTTATAGTCTTAAGTTTCTGTCTGGGCTTAAAATTATGTGCAGTGAAGCCAATTATTTCTACATCTAAAATTTGAACCAAGTCCATAGTATTGGATTATCTCAGGCTTTATACAATTTTTTTACTTATGAGGTATCACCTATATGTTAGCACAAAATATAAAATTATTCAAGATTGAACTATCAGATACTTGGCATTGTTGGCAGAGGGAAGTGATTGTTCACAACCTTCTACAAATAATAATTATAAAAAACAGACTAACTTTTAAAATTCACTATGTAAAGGAACTGGAAAGTATCCAAATACTGACAGAATCCAGAGGAGAGTTTACTCCTGAAAAGTTGCAAATAGAAAAACCATGAAGGTGAAAACACAGGGTAAAGCCCCAGTCAGTTTACAGCTGTGAGTACGTAGAACACGGTGTTTATTCTTGTATTATTTATTAATTGCATTATTTGCCTTGAGATCAACTGTGAACCTTCTTTTGCTTCACCCTGTATTAGAAGGTTAGATCCAAATCACACACACACACACACACACACACACACACACACACACACACGGAATGTGTTAAATTGAGAATTCTATATCTGGACAGACTCAGATAAACAACGCTGAGTGAGTCTGGAGCCGGCAGACAGCCCCCCCCCACCGATCCCCGACCCCCCACCCCCACATCCACCCCAGGAGAAATGAGGAAGTGGAGTGGGGCAGGCACAGCCACATGGGATTACAGAGAGTGCTGATGAGCCCTGGAAGCAGTGAATATGGGGAGAAACACAACATTTTATCGCTCAAATGTTTAGCATTTCTTTTGTTATTTTCTTTAAAGGACATTTGTCTATTTAATGCTAAATTATAAGATGTTATGCAGAAATTTCTAACATACATGTGACAATAATGTCACAAAGTACCCGGTAGGGCAGTGAATGGAAATAGGGGACATTAGAGTTTCTATATATTACTACATCTAATTCGATATTAAATATGAGTAGGTGGAGATAAATTAAAGGCGTTCAGGGATTGGCAAAAGTAGGTTTAGAATGACAAAAAAATAAGTAATACAATAATTAATGGTGCAAGAATAAACTATTTTGTGTACATACAGCTGTACACTCACTTTTGCTCACACCTGTACTTTAATTCCTAGTCTCATTAAATATGTACTTTAATTTCAATTCTTAAAAATAATGTGAAGAAATATAGCTAGAATGCAAAAAGAGAAAATAAGATGGAATACTAAGGAAACATCTGATTAAAAGCAAATTTTCAGAAAAGAAAAATCAGAAACAATGAAAAGAGAAAGAAAATGGAAAACAAGTAGCAAAATGGCATATCAAACAATCTTTCTATTAAATATAAATTCACTAAACACATTATGATTTTGTTAAAATATGTTAAGTGGAGCACAGGGTGCCAGATGGTGAGCCACAATTCAACAGCAGCCTGGGAACTGAGAGTAAAGAGAGGACTGAACTACAAAGGGCCTCAGGAAACTTTGGAAAAGAATGCAAATGTTCTCTGTGGCGATCCTGGCTGGAGTTTGTAGTTGTGTGTATATTGAACTCATTGAATTCTACCCTTTAAATGGTGCCATTTACCACACACGACTTATAATTCAATATACTTGTTGCAGAAATAAATGGAAAACCAAGAAAGTAAAAATATTACATTATTAGTAAGAAGAAGACTAAGTTATTCTGGAGTCAAGCCACTGTTAGTGAAATGTGTGTGGTTGGGGAGGAGCGTGTTTCAGGAAAAGAGAGAAAAGAAGCCCTAATTTCTTGAGTGACTGCTGCTGGATACGAAACTGACCAATTCACTCAATTTCCACAAAAACGCTCTAACATGGGTGCTTTTCCCATATTAAAAATGAGAAAACTGTTCAATAAGACTTATTATAAAATCCCACAGAATAGTAAATGTCTAAGTTGCTGAGATTTTAAAGATAATGCTCTTCGCTACATGTCGCCCCTCTTACTGTTCACTGTAATAGTCTGTGACACTACTAATAAAAACAGCTTTAAATAATTCACTTAATTAGTTAGAGTCCTAGTGTGACACAAAGGGATGATAAATAACTTTAACTAGCAAAGAGTGACCATCGTCCTTGATTGATTGGTTTTAATCTGATGTTAAAACCTGTTGTTGATACGAGTGTTAATACTGGTAAATGTTTAACAGTTAGTTTGATAGAAAGTGGAAAGAAAGGCCCAGTTCTCAGCCTCTGATGATTTCCATGTTAGGAATATTCCCAGCATGGCCAATTTAAAACTCTAATATGAGCACCGATTTGGGAAGGAAGGCACTCAGTCAGCTCTCCCCAACCTGTGCAGATCTGCTCCAATGCACCAGTGATTTTAGCTTATTTTATAAGAAGGGTGAATTGAGGTTTTAAAAGCTTATTTACTTTCACAGCTTTTTCGTTAATAGCAAATTTCTTTGGCAGGTGTTAAAGTAAATTTAGTTCCAGGCTCGCATTAATAGAATGGAAACTCATTAGCAGGTTTATGTTACTCACAAGAGGGAAATTTCCGGATAACAAGTCTAGTTTAGTGCATCAGCAATACAGGTGACTTCTGTCTTCAAAACACATCCCTTTGTGTAATGGCGCATTTATAAAAAAAACTCCAGGCCTTCCTTGCCTCATTTCTTTCAACAGTTCATTTTCAGTCTTTCAGAAAATCCTAATGGCTTTACTTTTGAACACTCATGTCACCATTCTCACCATGTTCTCTTCGACATTGGCCTGGACACAGGCCACCTCCTGGAGCGCTGCAATAGCTTCCTAACCTTCGCTCTCTCCCTCCCCCACCCTCCTATTGTCTATTCTAAAGATAATCACCACTGACATGACACTTCCTACCTCTAAATCCAATATTGATACTGCTTAGCTCAAATCCCTTTGATGGTTCTGTATCCCATTCATGGTTGATGACAAAGTCTTCACAGTGACTTACAGTCCTGCCCTACACAAGTGCCTCCCCCGACCTCATCTTCTTTACTCGTCCTCCTCACTCACTTTCCAGTCACTCTTTCCTCCAGTGCCCTGACGCTCTCTGCCTGACGCTATTTCCTCTGTTGGTATCTCTTTTCTCATAGATTTCCATGTAGCTCACACCTGCATTTCCTTCATGTTTCTGTTCAAATCACCTTCTCAATGATGTCTTCCCCCCCCAGTCTGTAAAATTGAATGCTACCTCTCTACTGCTGGCCTGGCCCTGCCCCCTGCACTCGCTCACTTCCTTTCCTGCCTTATTTTTGTCCACGACATTTATAGCCTTCTAATAAGTATAAAATTTACTTATTTATTTCATTAACTGTGTCCTCTTTCTTCACTGCAATGTCAGCTCAATAAGGGTAGGGATTTTGGCCTGTGTTGAATATCTAGAATATCTTATAAATCATACATACCCAGTATTACTTCTTAAAAAAATGAGTGAATTGAAATGTATTAATGTCACCGTGCAGTAAGGAAAATATCTGATTATAGTTTCTGTCTTGTTTCATATTAGAGAATTGCTTTTGTGTCCAAAAAACTTCCTAATGGGAAACATTTAATGAAAACAGTGTGACTAGGAAGAAAAAAAAATCTGCTCCTACTTCTATTGTTAGGAATGAAGCAGTAATTATAAACATCTGAGTTATTACCGTAAAATTTTACACATGCTATAAATAATTAAGACCCTCTGTATGCTTAAATATTCTGATGCATTTAAAGAGATTATTGTACATACTCTAAATGCTGTATTTGTTAATGTTATCAAACTTCTCCTATAAATATCATTTCATTACAAATTTTTCTTGAAAACCAATTCATGTGATTGTAGGCTTGATACTTGGAATAAATAAAAGGATATGGTGCATGACTGGTTCATAAGCTTGGAAAACATTAGAGAAAATACATGCAAACCACATGAAAATGAATAAAGCACAGAATCATCTTCTCAGTGCCAGAGTTTAGAATATGAATGGAATATTGGAAGGTATTTGAGAAGATGAAAAGCTTCAAAAAGAGAGTTCTCTTGATGACCTATGACCCTTGGGGAAAGCTCCGCAGAGCAAGTGGGTGACACCGAGCTTTTAGCAACTTTCTGCAACTTGTGACACAACCAGAGGGAAATCAGCCTTGAAAAAATTCTACACTGTCAGACTTAGTTTGCTCTGAGGATTAGTAATTTGACTGACCGAGTAATAAGGGAGCTCACACAATTTTACTTACAAGAAATCTTTTGATTGTACCATTATAGAGACAAGAACAAGATCCACTGAGAATGAATGTTTTCCTCTTCCAGGTAAGGGATATTTTCACTTTATTTTCTGTAGATAATTATATACACCAAGTTTGAAGGAAGACTGAGAAATACCATAGATTTGCATACTCCAGATGCTTTCATCCACATGGTTTTCTATGGAAAAATGTCACCCCTTGGAGAATGACCTCATATACAACGTACATGGGGTCCTCGGGGGAATGGCTAGAGTGGGGTCCTGACGGAAGCAGATTTCTTTAAAATGAGTGACAACTCCACGTAGGAAGAGCTAAGTGAATAGTTACAGTAGTGTATACATCAGGATTCATCCAGCAGAAGATACATACTAAGGGATTTGTGACAATGTGATGGCTACACAATTATGGGGTCTGGTTAGGCAAGCGCAAAAACTCTAGGTCAGGCTAACAAACGGAAGGGGAAGCTGAAGATGAAGTGCACACAGAGAATTTCTCTTTCTTCTAGGAAACTTTGTTTCTGCATTTAAAATCTTTCAACTGATTAAATCATTCTCATCCAGATTATCTGGGATAATCTTCTTTATTTAATTTCAACTGGTTATGAACATTAATTATATGTATAAAATACCTTCACAGAAACACTTGCATTATTATTTGATTAGTTTGCTGATGACTATAGCCTAACCAAGTTAAACTGTGAAACTATGACAAGTACGGATGGACTAATCTTTCATTCTCTGTCTTTCTCTTTCTCCCTTTTCCTTCCTGCCTATGCGGTCCCTTCCAATGTCTTAGTATTTGATGCCACACTTTTGGAGTTATATCTTTATTTTACTAGAAAGTTTATTGTCAATTTCTTCTGTATTTGTTGAAAACTTATATTATTACAATTATATGGAGTTCTACAACAAGTTCTGTAAAGTGATGGCAATTGCACTTACCAATCTAGGGCTTCAACTATCTCTCACCTTCTGATTCATGTTTGTTATCCAGAATGTGCTTCAGGATTATTTAGAAAACTTAAAATATAATAGTGTTTAAGACCCTTACCATCAACCTCTAAAATGGAAACTTCAGAACTGGTGCCAAGAAATGCATATATTTTTAAAATGTTCCCAAGAATATTCATTCATATATGGATATATACATATATCCAAAAGTGTACATATATGTGTATACATATACATATGTTTATCTATCTACACATATATACATATATATTATGTGTTGTGTGTATATATATTTTTTTCAGAGCCAATAACTGTTGTTACACTTTCATGGTTGTTTATTGACATCTTCTTCTGAATAAAGGAAAATAAACAGCTTGGTATTTTCTCCTGTTTTCCTTAATTTTAATTAGCTGGTTTCTTTTGTTTTGTTGTGGTAAGGGCAAGGGTAAGAATTGAGTTCTATCCAGAGCAATCCCTTGCCTTGAATGCAACCTGAATGGCCCACAGGAAAATGACAGCCGACACGAAAATGCCTGTGAAACTTCAATGAGCACACAGTTTCGCCTTCTACAAAAGCTCAGAATTTGTCCATCTAAGCCCCAGTATTACATGTTCTGCAATAAGATTATACTCCCTCCAAAGCAATTACACTCCCTCCAATCAATTTGCCAAGAGGGACAATATTTAAAGGAGGAAAGTGTCAACTTTATTAAGTAGTGAGGACTTTCTTTTCTACCCTCATTGATCTAAAGCACATGAGGGGGTGTGCTTGTTTTTTCTTAAATCGTTGTGTTAGTCAGGGTTCTCCAGAGAAACAGAACCATTAAGTATATGGATATTTATTATAGGAATCAGCTCGCATACTTATGTAGGCCAAAAAATCCCATAATCCACTCTACAAATGGGACAACGAGGAAAGCTTGTGGTGCAGTTCTGATTGAATGTGAAGGGCAGAAAATCACAGGAACAAGGGTAAAACTCCACAGTTCAAGGTCAAATCCTTGAGAGACTGGAGGTCGTTGGCATAAGTCCCAGAGTCAGAAAGTATGAGAACCAGGAGATCTCTGAGGGCAAGAAAAGATGGACATCCCAGCTCAAGAAGAGAAAGATAAAACTTACCCTTTTTTTGCCTTTCCCCCTCACAAAAGATTGGATGGTGTCTACCCACAATTAAGGAGGGCAGACCTCCTTACTCAGTCCACTAAATCAGATGCTAATCACTTCCAGAAACACCCTCACAGGCACACCCAGAAGTGATGCTTTATCAGCTCTCTGGGCATCCTGTTGCCCAGTCAAGTTGACACATAACACTGAGCATCACAACTGTCAGTCCCTGTGCTGTGTTTCTAACAATGTGTAATTGGTCTAGAGCAAGAGCAAGGGTTGACCTTTTCATAATAACAAGTACAGATCAGAGCAGGAAAGGTCAGGGTGGCACAGAACCACCATGGTATGCATTAGCAAAACAACTGGACCACGTCGGGGCTTTTCCTTTTATTTTGATTTTGGAAATCTGTGTTTACTTCCATTTATACCTGTGGTTTAAGTGCATACGATTTTGTCTTAGATATTCTGAATTTTTATGTGAAGCAATAAACTCCATACAACAATGTTTTTAAGTAGTGCTTGTTACAAGGCAAGTGATATTTATACACAAAACAGTTCAGTAAAGGAAGCATGAAAGTTCTTGCTGGGAAAATTCAGTGTGGTTAATGACTAGCTATTAATTAACAGTCTCAGCGACCCATTAGGTTGCAGCAGCCAAAGGTTAGCCTTTCTAGGAATAACTAGTTTCAAGCATTAATTGATATTTTAATCTATTTTCTTCTGTTCAGAAAGGACCATTGGTTACTACAGTAACAGAAGATAATAGCTCCTTATTCAGTTAGATAAATCCTGTAGTAATTTCAGGAAGTTAGACTTTACATGCTAATTTGTTAAATATTAGGTTACTCATTTTCCAAGAACAAATGTTCATGGCTGCAAGAGACATTGTCTCTATATTTGTTGAGAAAAAATTAACTGCAAAAAAATGCTGCAAAAAGCAAATTCCTGTCCATACCTAAAGGATGATGATGATGATGTGAATGATAGAAAAGTATTTTTTGCAGAGTAGCAGGGGAAACTTCCACATGGAACCAATCATGTTTGTGTTAACCTCACAAATTAACGTGCAAATTGTTTTTGCTAATGACCAATATTATTAGCCTCTTGATAATTTAAATATTTAGGATGCAAAGACCAGCAACTCATGTTGAGCAATTTCATCATACAATAGAACTACAACTGTATTTTGAGTATTTTAAGGTATAGGCTTTACCAAATAGAAGTTGAGAAGTCATGAACAAAATAGAAATAATAACGGGCTGCATTTGTTTCACTACTCAAAAAGACAAGTTCTGCATTAAAGAAATGTTCTTAATTTCGCCAACTTTGCTTTTTAATGTACTTATACTACTGGCAATATCAAGACATTTGTGTATATAACCCTGTTCCTGATAGGCCCAAGAAGAATCTGTGGTAGAGAATCTTCCTATTTTTCTGAAGCATCTTTTTTATCTCATTTTTACTACATTATTCCCAAATATATCCTGTACTAACTCTCGGTTGCTAATTTACAGGACATAGTGCATTCTGTAGAATAGAACCCCATTCTTTGGGATATTGTCTCCCAACTAATTGGTTGAGTCTTCAAAGGCATGCCATAAGACCTGTGAATTTTATGAGCATTTGCTGTGTTACTTATATGGTGAAATCTGTACCTTTATGAGAAGCACTTGTGTGCATATACCATGATGGTGAACAAGGCAGTTGAGAAGCTCATAGATGTTAGTTCTAGTAATGGTATGGACAGGAAGTGCAATTCTACACCCACAGTATATTTCCCTTCCTTGACAACTGCCTCCCATGATATAATTTATCCAATATAATCAGTCTACTACCAGGAAATACTTCCACATATAGAACAATGTTTTTTCTTGGCTATTAATCAGTTAGAGATACTTGAATTTTTAAATTTTACCTGGGTCCATTATTTAAGCAGAGGGTGGCTGAAGAGGGAAACTAAATTATATCACAAAATATCTCATCTTTCCCATGTGATGATTATTGAAAGCCTCCTCTGCAGAGGATGGACTTGGGGGAGTACACACATGTAAGACATCTTCTCAATCTATAACCACTCTTGGAATTGCATCTCAACATTTGTCTTCTGACTTTCTCGCTATCAATTGTTACATCCTGTTTTTTCATATTGTTTTATTGATGTTCAAATACAGTCCCCCCCACCCCACCCATCCCTACCTTCCACCCTCAAACCTACCCCGTGTGGCTTTGTCCATGTGTCCTTTATACATGGTCCTTAATGGCCCTTCCCCTATTTTACACATTATCCCTCTCTCCCTCCCCTCTGGTTACTGTCAGTTTGTTCTTTATTTCAATGTTTCTGGTTATATTTTGCTTGCTTGTTTATTTTGTTGATTAGGTTCCACTTATAGAGAAGGTCATATGGTATTTGTCTTTCACTGCTTGGCTTATTTCACTTAGCATAAGGCTCTCCAGTTCCATCCATGCAGTTGTGAAGGATAGGAGCTCCTTCTTTCTTTCTGCTGCATAGTATTCCACCGTGTAAATGTACCACAGTTTTTTGATCCACTCATTCACTGTATCTGAATCCTCTTTAGTATTTGTGTGTGTGTTGAAGGGAAAAAAGTTAAGAGGGAGACAGAAAGAGAAAGAGGCAGAAACAGAGACAGAAAGCATTAAGGGACTGGCAGCCATGAAGAAGGTAAAGATGACATTGGATACAGAATAAATTGCTAAGAATAAGTGAGGCAAGAGTTCAAAGAAGAGTTCTGCCCAGGAAACACAGAAGGAAATAATTTCTGAACGTTATTCTTGTTAAATATCTGCAATTCCAAGTACGAACTTGAAAATGATGGACCATGAGATATAAATAGCAAATCTTAATTTACAAAGTTAAATTGCTTCCATGAAACTGCTTAAATATAGTTAAGGATGTCTACTATGGATAGTATATTGCCATATGTAATGAAGTTATCTCTCCTGAAAAATTAGAAACCTTCCCACTGATGTCCAAATGAAAAAAATATATATAACACATTTTTGTCTTTGACATGTTTGCATGGATTCTGTCCTCTCTTCTCTGAAGCCCCAATGAGATATCTCTTATATTACAATTAATATCAACATATTATGTAGAAGTGAAGATGTTTTACCTTTAAATTTGTTTGTCATTTCATGTTCTTACTCATTCAAATAAAATTAATCTAATTTTATTGTTGCAATCACTTGATAAAGTAAAACTGGCATTCCTATAGGAATAAGACACTTCTTTATATATGATATAACTTAGGAACTTTTTACATTATAATTTTTCCCAATTATCCTTAGTTAACCCGGTTACTTTTATGTATTCATTTGTTATTATTTTTTCTAGAAATATGTTCTTGCACAATTATCTCAGCATATAGAGAAGAATGGTACCTCAATAAAAATAGATTGCAAATATAGAAGTAATTGAAATTTTAGAAAGTACAAAACTAGCTTTTAGTTTAAGTAGTAGCTATTGTACCTTATACAAACTAATTTTTTCAGTGCAATTTCAGTATAAAACTTTTGACTTTTCAGTTTGATGGTTGGGGTAGGTGAAGCTGTTGCTGGTATAAACAAGTCAGGCAAAAAGATTTGGATTTACATAGTGTTTCTTGTTTTACATATTTTATTGACTAACAACTTCCAGCGCTAGCTCGAGTGTACACTCTGCCTTGCAGCAATTCTTCTAATAACATAAAATTTTGAAGGATGATTCATTCCACTTGAAACAAGATGATATACGACAAGATATCAGTAATGACTGGACATAAGCTATGACTCTTATTGTGATCCAGATTCAATATGAATCTGAGTGACACGCTTTAATGTCTTGCACTACACGGTGCATGAAAAATGGGTATTGACACTGAGAAGAGGAAGTGAAACTGCAACCCAGGCCTCCTATTAAAATGGAGATTAATATAAACAAGGGAAGAACAGTCAGATGCTTGGAAGTTTTAATTTTCATGGGGTATTAATTTTCATAACACAATTCAGGGACCTGTTAAAAAGTAAATTAGATTTTATTCAACCTAGACTTTTGCATTTAAATACATTTCTGTCTTTACATAAAAGTTGTCAACGCAGTTATTCCTCTCAGAAGAATATGGATTGCTTTCTAAACAAATAGAGTTTCAGCAACAGAGCTCAGATGATAACCCTTAATTCATTAGAATTGATAGACTTTGGGTTAGACCTCTGAGTTAACAAATTAGAAAATATACACGGCATAGTACTTCAAGGATGTATCTTTGGAAGATAAAACAGACTCAAACAAGTAACTATGACATACATTTGAATAGGTGCTCTGTTGGTCTTCAGTGGGACCTTTTTTTTTCACCTCAGGAGTCTTTTGAGAAATATGGATTGGTACTATTATGGTGTTACCATGGTACTATACAGATGCCCTGCTACCTAGTCATAGCAAGGTATTTCTACAGTAAATTTTAGTGGCTTCATTATCCAGAGCTCTACTGATAATTTATTCATTTACCCATTGAACAAGAAACCAGTGCTTATTTCATGCTAGCAACTATGTAGACACTGGAGCAGAGAGAGATTAAAATTCCATTTACCTTGAGAAGCATTAATAAAAATTAAAACAAGGCCAGGGCTCATCATAATTAAATGCCACAAATGCTAAAGCAATGAGGTTAATAATGTATCTACACATATATAGGTAAATATATTTACATAAATATAATAGGATACATGTGAAGAGTTATGTAACAGTGAGATTACATACTAGTTACAGATTCTTAAAACTGTAACACATAAAAGTATGAGGGGGGGTACTTCTTGACCACAGCACCCTCTAGGTGCTATCCATTTCTCTGTTGTGCTTTCCAACAAAACTCTCCGACAATATTGGCAATATTTATTGTTATAACTCTATCTTGTCTCACTCATGACTTATTCTAATTTGGATATTTTCCACTGAACCCCACTGATGGAATTCAAATATTTATCTTGCCAGATTCAATGATTGACTTTTTTCCCTATCTTCTCAGAGAATTTGGAAGAAGTAAATCATCATTTATGAAATAATTTATTCTCTAGATTCATTAATACCAAGTCCTTGTGGTTTTCCTTTTTCTTCATGGACTAATCTTTCCTGGTCTTTTTTGCTGCTCTTTGAATTTTGCCCAAATCTGTATAGTAGAGCACCCCATATCCTTAATTTTTCTTTTGTTCTGACTGTAATGTGTCCTTGGATGATCTAATAAATTCAAATTGATTTACACATTCATGCCATACAAAAAATTCCCATAGGCCACCTCTGTCCCCACTTCTCTTCTTGACTCTAAACTGGCTCATTTAACTAGCTGCCTATTCAACATTCTTTTAATAACTAATACGTATATCAAACATAACATACCTAAAGCAAATTTCTTACTTTTTCCTTTGACTTTTTCTTCACCTATCTTCCCCATTTCAGTAAATGACACAACTTACCTACCAGTATTTGCTCAAATCAGAACACTAGAAAGGATGGATTATTTTTTTTTTCTTTTTCCATTGCGTTTTACATGCAACCTCCAAGATAAATCTCAAATCAGAGGAGATCATCATCTTCATCATTTTCAGTGATAAAACCCTTGATGAAATTACTACCATCTTGAGTGGGCTGGTTATCTCACAACGTCCTAAATTGTAACTTTGCCTCAACCCTACCTCTTAACACCATGAATATTCTATTTGCTCTTCAAATAACGTGCAAGGAATATTTGTGATAAAAGCTCAATCAAATTATATCCATTGCCTTTTTAAAAACTTTCTAATAACTTCCAATAACACCTTGAACAAAAGCCCAAATTATTGCACAAAGCCTGTGTGATCTGGCCCCTCCATGTCTCGGTGGCATGATTGGATACAACTTATCCACGCCTTCCTGGCTCGTGACACTCTGGCTTTTTTTTTTTTTTTTGTCTCGAACATAACAGATTATTACCATCTTGGAACTTGCTAGTTTTTCTTCCACCTGCAAGAAGACACTTCCCTCAGATCTTGGTATGGATGCCTTCTTTTAATTAATTAGATTTCAGTTCAAGTTTTACCCGTGTAGGAAAATATTCTATAACCACATTAAAATATTCATCAACACATGTGCCGACTAATCACTTATTCCTTCATTGTTCTGTTTTATTTCATTGTTGTTGGAGCTAGAACTGAATATTTATTTCTATATATTTTTTAACTTCCTGTATGATGTAGATTTATACAGGCAAACACTTTTTCTCTTTTCTATGGATGTATCTGCTATGCCTAGAAGGGGGCTACCACATAGTAGATGTTCAGTGATTACTTCTTGCATATGAAATTGGCTGAGTGTGATGAATGAGCTTATTTAGAGTGCCAGGAGGTATAAAAAGCACAGAGTGCTCCACTGGGTCATGTCTGCTGTCAATTTATTTATTTCAGTCCTCAATCGTGCTCATTGACATGGAAGGCTTTTCTGCCTTTTAATCACCACCCCTATTGACTGACATACACAGAGTCATATTCTAATTTACTATGATTTTTCTTAAGCAATAGATTATGACTTACAATGCACTAAGAAGGAATGTCTGACATTTTGTCTCTTTTATACTTAGATGGTAAACATTCACTAACAGAAAGGAGAGAGAAAGCAGTTTTTTGTGTGTGATTCAATAAGGTTTGAAGATTCAAAATACAATACTCTGTATTGCAAATTCTAACCTCTTCTGAATTTCCATTAAGTTTCTCAGAGAAAAATCTCATGCAAAATGTGTTTTGCTACATGATTTGAGCAGAACACTTCAAATATCTTCATACATTCCCAAACTGGTGTTTATCCAGCAGTATTAAAGGAAAACACTTGCCGAAGGTCAACCTCTTACTAAACCATTGGAATTTTGGCTAGGAAAGCTCTGATGGATCACTGCAGGAAAATCATCAGGATAGATTTGCTTTCTTTATGACCGGATGTGCAGTTGGGCAGCCACTAATCTGGGGAAGCTGGTAGACTTTAAATTCACAGTTTCATCTTGCTCCTCTGTATTTTCTTTATGTCAGAATGGCCCACAACTTTTCTCTTCCTTCTTTCCATCTTCAACTTAACAAACCACTAGTCCTTGAAGAACTGTACCAAGGAAGCCAAAGCAGTGTTTCTTTAAAAGAAGATATTTAGCTTCCAAGTAGCAGACTGCTTACGTCATCTTCCCTTACTTTTCTCTCATTGCATACTAGACAGCCTCGTGGGACTAAATTAATGGAAAAATGTGTGGAATCAGAGTTCAAACAATACCAAAACAAAACACAAAGTAGGATTGAAATCATGGTTAAAAATTATAAAGCTCTCAATTATATAAACATTTTAACATAAAGATATAAAGAGTGATGTTGATATACATTTTAATTGTTTACTTAAACATAATCATTATGTTTTGTAACGATGCTGCAAAAATCCTGTACTTAGTTGAAATAGTCACGGCAACAGAAAGTATCATGAATTGTTATTATGGTTCTTTTAAAATAACAATCTAAATATGCAATATTCCACTTTTGTACCTCCACCTTCCTCCATTTTATTATGAATAAACTATGGCCCACGGCTCTTTAAAACAATTTTCAAAATCATCCAAAAGGAATAGAAAATTATAATTTTTAATAAGAATGGAAAAGCTAACCATCCCAGGGAATTAAAGTGTTACAATATGTCTATATACCCACACTGGCATACTGGTTTCTAGATTCACAATTCCTTATTGAAAGTCTCTATGTATTTTAGAAAAAGTTTAACTAAAAGGCAAGTGTAAAACTGATAGGTTTTCATTGTTTGAGTTTTGATTTTTATGTGAAATTTAAAAAATTGTTAATCATATATTTACTTATTGGATATATATTTTCTTACTAGGTAGATTTAATGATATTCCAATATTCCATTTTCTAAAACCAAGAACTACTACCTATTGAATTAGAGTTTAAAAAATAACCCAATTGTAGAGGTGCTCAGTACTTACATAGATGATATTCTACATGTTTCTCACTTTTGAGAGCTGAGGAAATGGCATAGCTATAAATTGTGATGATGCACAATTGTTTTGTGTCTACTATTGAACTCAATAGATTCTCGTATACAACTTTATTTCAGTGTAGTAGCTGGGTTGTTAAAGCTATCTCTTGAAATTTTATTTTAACTTTTTACTAACTTTATAATGCTCTAAATGTTTTTGTATCATATATTCACTCTACTTTTGGACTAAGTTCCATTATTTTTCCCATGAAGTTTGTGATACAAAAGGTGGATTCACTGTTGTTCATATAGAAAATAATGCAACAATCAATAAATAACCATACATGAACTGTTTTGCAAATTCACAACCACAAACTTTCTTTTGCCCCATCCTGTAAGTGCATATGCATAATATATAATGATTTGATATATACCTATATTAGAAGAGTTTATATATATAATGAGAAGAGTGCATATATGTATATATACACATATATGTATTTATATACATTTATATATGCATATATATTTGGATTAGTAGATAAAACCAGTTTTCTGAACCAGGTTTTATTTCACCAGTTAAGACACAACCAAGAAATATAATCATATGTGAAATTTCTAACCAAGAGAAATTTAAATCCCCTTTTCTTCAAATTAGGACCATAATAACCTGCAAACTGAGAGACTGAATTGCCATAAGATTTAAGAGCCAATAGTTATACTGACAGACAATAATGGGAGTCACAGCCTCTCTCTTTTTTCCAAGCTATAAAATAGTTTTTGACGTTACCAGCCTAGTAGGTTGGGGCGCTTGACTCCCTTTGGGTGTACTGAAAGAAACAGAAAAAGTCCTTTCCTTTAAACACGTGTGTTCTAAGGCTCTGAGGAGAGACCACCGTGGGGATTCAGAAAGAGCTCATTGAGTCCCTAAGATACGTGGACTTCTTTTCACATCTATTAATATATTACAGACAGTTTTCCCAGAGGACCTTCAGCCAATTGTTGTATGCCTTAAATGAGGCATCTGGAGTCCACCCTGCTTTGTTATTTTTAGTAACTGTGATGAAGAGCTTTCAGGAAATGTTAATACGGCTCTTGATCACACAAGTGACTAATTCCTAGAGTCCTACTTTGTCTCCCTTGCCATCACTTTTGAGGACTTTATCCAAATTGACAATGGTAATAATCATTTTGGTTCATGCTTTGAAGTTTTGAAGCTAATAGCTTTTGGAGTGGACGTATACATGTAGAGTAGATAATATTGCTGATTGACATGCATGTCCTAGCTCGTTTGATCTTCATGGAACTCCGTGAGGTAGGTGCTATTATTGTCTGCATTTCAAAGATAAGAAACTGAAGCTTAGACTGTGATAACTTACCAGAAGTAGCCAAGTTGTGCTAGACAGAGGATTTGAACACATGATATCCGATTTGGAATTGGCTCTTACTGCTGTCCAGCTAGTCAGGAAAAAAAAATTCAGTGTTCAGTTGTCGGCATTAGAGTCTAGAAAGCGGGAACTAATAAAATTGAAATATCACAGACCCAGCTAAGGATCACTATGTGTCTAAGAAACTATAAAGTTGAGGGTAATTTGCATAAAGAAAAGGCAGGTCAGGGGTGAAAGTCTGCCATGTTTATGTATTCCTATTATGATTTAAGTCCCAGAACAGCTGGAAAAATAATTTCAGTGACCCAAAAGGTTCATATGTGTGTGTGTATGAGTATACACGCGCTTCTTCTGTATTCAAAGTTCCCAAGCATTCCTAGTCACAGTCTGGAAAAGGTTTCAAGGAATGCTTGCTTTGATAAACTCAGAATAAAACCCCTAATTGAATCTAACATTGATAGATGTAGAAATAGCCATTTTTAAATGATGAGTAACTATGAATTAACTTTGGGTACATCTTTCCAAATATGATTTTCTTTCTGTTTGAGTTGAGTTATTGTATTAAACACATAAGTACGAATGACACTATATTGAAGCATATTTCTTCTCTAAACTGAGTCTCATGTGTTTATAAAAGAACACACAGGATACGTGACAATTGTGATTGGAATGTTCGTATTGTAATATCTATAGCAATAAAGCGCGGAGCAAAGAATGTTGCATTTTCCTCTTGCTCGTGTTGCCAAAGGATCGATGAAAATAAACTTAGTGAGATATGCCTCCGCATTAGGAGACGGACTGACAATCTTTGGGAATTTTGTATTTCAGAGTAAAACCCTTCCATAGCCTAGAAGGTGGCATTACACTCTCTTTTAATTCTGAAAATCTACATGCAGATGCACATAGACAGTCACGTGCAACAGCAAAAACCCTTCACCTTTAGTATGCTCTATCTATAATGCTATACCTATAATAGTCCATTAGAGGGCAGTGCAGCTATTATCATTCTGACGTGCCAGGTTTTGATCGAATTTCCTGATGTTATTGCAGAATATAAAAAGCATACATTAATTTAAAATCAACTGCATGGGTTTGTTTTAAAAGCACTTAGCTTGTACCTGATGGTTAATAGATGTGAATTGCTTGGAGCCCTGATGCACACAGAGTAGAGAACATAATGAATTTGGCAGATTTTTAAAAGAAGTGTGTGGGGGAGTAGACAAATATGAACTAAATTCTTTCATTTGCCTTCATACCTTAAGGGGAAAAAATCAGAAATAATGGAAAACCATTATGAACAAGCTGGTAGGTATAAGTATTCGTTTACATTTAAATGAAAAATAGCTCATGAGAGAAGAAAAAGGATATGTTTAAAATAGTTTCCAGCATCTCGTTTGAAATGCAAAAGAGCAATTTACTGTATGTTAATTTAAGTGGATGCCTCGTGTTTGCTTGGTTCTTCTTAAAGATTAGTTTCTATTTACTTTGGCAATGGGCATTTGAAACATGAGATGGAGGTTGTGCAAAGACTTCTTGAATGTGAAACCTAGAATGTTTCAAACCAACTGGAATAAAAAGAGCCTTTGGGACTTGAACACCCTTCGGGAAGGGGGCAGAATGGAACCAAGCAATACCTAAGGATGTTATTCCCTTTCACTGGCAAAACTTAAAAAAATAAATTTATAAACATAAGGCACCAGGAATAAAACCATCCTTTTGTTCTATTTCCTGCAGTGACAAGAGATATATATTCTAGATTGTAGACAGAGCTGCCTTGGAGATAAATTGTCTGATTTCAATATCTCAGCAGTGAATAATAGATTCCCCTCAGAACCACATAATTAAAAAATGACGTTCCTGCTACTTTGTGCCAGCTCAGTACTGCTGCTGCTGTCCCTGACTTCCGGGCCTGAGAGCCCTCCCCGCAGGGTACAACCAAACAAATTTTGCATTATTCATTGGGACAATGTAAGGTTGCATTATCAAAAAAAAGTTCCTTTGGGGGGAAACAAAAGACATTGTTATATCTTTCTCTACAAATTGTTCTTTCTGACTTTCTTCTTCTTTTTTAATCCTGCCAATAAGAAAAGGACATGAACAATGAGGTTAGAATATTCACTTTTTACAAGTTAGTAAAATGAAAGAGAGCATATGTCACCAGCAGAAGAAATTGTCACAAGCATATGCTCAGAAAATAGTCTTCTCCTTAAGTCAGTTGGGCCACTCACTGCTCAGCTAGCTGAGCAGCCCAGCACCAAGGAATAGATAAGAGTCGCACACAATAAATATGCTGCTCACTCAGCATTTATTGAATGCAGGTTCACTCAAAGTAGAACATCAACACACACTAATATCCTACTCACACTCTAACAATCTAAGAGAAATATAACACACACACACAGAGCAATCAATGGAGGATAACGAACCCGAGTCCCAGAGTCTCAGTCCACAGGTCTAGGACAGGGCACGGTGGGAAAGGGAGTCATCAGCGTCTTTCAGGTAAGGCTGTCTGGAGCCAGGTGGGCAGCAGGGCAGACGAAGTCCCCAGTCCAGCAGGGCAGAGCCTCTGGCGGCCGATGCCAAGATAGATCAGAGGGACATGGAGCAGCACTCTGGTGTGTGGAGCTCGGCTGTCTCAGCAGTGGTCTGGAGCCTGCCTCAGTTATACCTTGAAAGTGGTGCACTCCACCCTTCTGGGTCTTTTAATAAGTATCTTGGCACCCCTAATGGCAAGTGGAGAATTTCCCCAGGAGCCCATCTATGGGTGGTCCTGCTCTGCAGACATAGCTGTTCTCATCAGATGGGCAGATATCTTAGCTGTGTCTCCTTGCCAGATGTGTCTGCTCTGACTTAGTATCCCTCTTGAACCAAAGTGTCATGGCTGACTGACAGCCATTTTGGTTGACATGAGCAACTCCATCTCGTTTTATACACTTTATGCTGTCTTGACTGGACCAATGCCACTTTACTGGTCCTGTTCTCCACATAAATTAAGTGCCTAATTTTAGCACTTTTTTTTTTCTCTAAGCAGAAATTCAAGTTGAATCAAAGATGAGGCCAAATGCAACGGAAAAAAAAAAAAAAAGTAAGTCAAGGTGCTATTTAGCTCCATATCGTTAGATACCTTTTACAAGAGAGGGTTAATGCTTACATGAGTGTTTCCCCCTGGGGGTTTCCTGAAAGGCACTTGACTGCAGGCTGAACAACTGTTCTTTATGGGGCCCTCAGTCCACTGTATGTCTCTAAAAAAGTGTTGTGTGCTAGAAAATCTCCAATTAACAGTTACCGAAGTGTAAATGGATTTCTAAATGTCGTATATCTGGTAATTAGTGAAACCAGGGCTGGTGATAGAGCTCTTGATTCCTGTATTAGGTGTTTAAATAACAGCTACTACTCTGCAGGTGTGTTTTTATCAAATAGTGAAGGCACACGTAAAAATGATATAAGACTCCTTAAGCAGATTATCTCAATTCTGGAAATTCTATCCTTAATCCAGGTTTTCAACCTTGGGATCACAATATCTTGTCCTGGGACCCTGAGCCATTCACCGCACCTTTCTGAGATTCAATGTTCTTGTGAAAAGCAAGTACAGTTACCTGGACGCCCGTCATCTCAAACTCATAAAGAACATATCGAATGCTGTGTGCATATACCGCTTGTCTAGTGTGAAGTGCTCAAAAATCTAAAGCAGATGATTATAGATTTAATCCATGTATAAGGCCTTAGAAATTACCATGGCATTCCCTGGCTGGTGTGGCTCAGTGAATTGAGCGCTGGCCTGCAAACAGAAAGGTTTCCAGTTCAATTCCCAGTCAGGGCACATGCCTGGGTTATTGGCCAAGACCCTGGTTGGGGGCATGTGAGAGGCAACTGTTTCTCTCTCACACAAAGATGTTCTCTCCCTCTCTGTCTCTTTCCCTTCTCTCTCTAAAAATAAATAAAATGTTTTAAAAAAGAAAAAAGAAATCACCATGGCAGTCTACAGGCTCAGAGCAGGGTTTGTGGAACAGGATGTCTCCAGACAACGTCTTGCACTTACAAGTTGGGTGATTTGGGGCAGTGACGATGATCACATACTGTCCCCATAATGATTTTGTGAGGACTGTGAGGGTGGGTGGGTATGATTTTGGCCCTGGCATTGGTGTGTCTAAGATCTTAGGAAATATACACACAAAATGCTTCTTCCTGTCACTTTAAATGTATCAGTTTATGACTCTTGCCCAATATATTGTGGATTCAAAAAACATAGGATTCAAATTAAACTCCCCTTATTAGCTGTGTGACTTTTGGCATTAGATTAAACTCTCTGTGCCACATTTTTTAGCCTAAAAATGGGGATAATAATGATGCCTCTCTCAGTGGGGTGGTAAGGGGTTAAATGAATTAATATATACAGTGGAATGCATGGCATGTTTAAATAGTCAATAGAAATGACCACTACTGCTAGTGGTAGATGTTATAGTAACATATGTATTATTATCTTTGGGAAGGTAGTCTGCTTATCAAAAGCATACCACTCTTTGTACTACTACAGATATTATAAGAACTAAGGGGTATTCTATAAAAAAAAATAGGACATAGAGAAAAATGGTGACATAAATAAATTTACAATAGATGGAATTTCCCTGAGCCCCTATGCAGACAATCTTTCTCTCTTACTAAGTTAATGACAGGTGTTACTTACTGTGTTAGATTACTGCTTAGTGTGTTAGAAGACTAGTGCTGTGGTCTAACATTTTTGTTCTGAACAAATTCACATGCTGAAGTTCTAATGCCCGATGTGGTGATATTAGGAGATGGGGTCTTTCGGAGGTGCTTACGTCATGAGGATGCTTTTTCGGGAATGGAATTAGTGCCCTTATAAGAGGGGCCCCAAAAGAATCCCTTCCTCTCTCACCTTGTGAGGACACAGTGAGCAGTCCGACTCCGAACAGGACCCTCATCCTCCATGCTGGCCTCCGAACCTTGGACTTTCAGCCTCCAGAACTGTGAGTAAAAAATGCTGTTGTTGCTAAGCTGCCCTGTCTGTGCTATTCTGTTATCTCATTAAAAGATTCTTTAACAAAGGATCAAAGACAATGTAGCCTTTCTTTATCCCTTAAGGCAAAACTGTGACTTTTTGCAAATCTGTTTTTAGTAGAAATATTGTAATGGATAGTTGTTGATGACAAAACAGCTATCAACTATGCAATGGAGAACCGTGGTATCGACCGAGTGATCAAAATGTGCATCACCAATCAAAGATATACAGGCATGAGTTTCCCTCTGATATGATGTGGTAACAAGGTGCAGAGTGAGGGTACCCCAAAACTAAGAGAGCATATCCCCCCAATCTTTGATTGAGGGAAAGGGGCACAGATGGTATGGTATCTAAGACACACAGCATAACAATGGTAAGTTAGTAGCTGTGCCTTCCTGAAGGGAAGAAGGCTGCCACCCAGGGCAATTGTGTCTGTGACTGAAAACAGTCAGAGACTCGTGACATAGCCCAGGAGTTTATACAGTGCCTGCATGAGAGGCAGGGGGCTGATGCCCACTCCGGATGTCCATGAGTTGCTGAGAACTTTTGCCCTGACTAAAGGGGAAGGTAAAGGAAGGTAAAAGATACTGAGGGACTGGAAAAAAATGGTGGACACTAACACACCACAGTAGGGGCCAGATAGGAGGTTACACAGAAAGTTCCCAGTGAAGCATTTAAATGAGGGTGGGTTGAAAGAGAAGGGGAGAAACCACATGGTCTGTAACCGGAAAACAGACCGGCATTCGGACTGCCTGTCACTACCAAACCCAATAAGCAATGACAGTGATTGAATCTTTATAGATGCTTTATTTAGATGGCCGGTGACCTGAGAAGATGGTGGGTTTGTACTGTAACAGACCATCTTCCCCTCTCTTTGTCCAGTCCAATGTTTTTATTTTTATTTATTTATTTATTTACTTTATTGTTGTTGAATTACAGTTGTCTGCATACCTTCCCCTCCCCTCCCCCTCCAATCCCACCTCCCTTCCCTGCCTCCATCCTCCCCCTTGGCTCTGTCTGTGTGTCCTCTATAGTGGTTCCTGAAAATCCTTCTCCCCATTGTCCCCTCCCCCCTCCCCCTGGCTATTGTTAGATTGTTCTTAATTTCAATGTCTCTGGTTAAATTTTGCTTGCTTTTTGCTTTTATTGATTATGTTCCGGTTAAAGGTGAGATCATATGGTACAGTCCAACATTTTTATACCAGGGGATAAGCAAGGTCGGTAAGGGCTTTGAAGCCCAGGGGATTAGGTGAGCGACTGCAACATTCCTGTCCTGGGCAGTTAGCTGTTCCCAGGGGCAGGTGGTAGTCTGTCTCTCCCTAGAACACAAAGGCCCTGATGCATCCAGTTGCCCCAGGCGGTAATCTTTAGTAGTGCTCCAGGTGGTCGGCTGTTTTCCCAGGAGCCAGGATGGGCCTTATCTGTAGTTTCTGAAACGAAAGCTTAAATATAAACATTACTTGCCAGGTTTATAACTTTTTACCTTAAACTGAAATTTTCCAACTCTAGAGTCTCCTATCAGGTCTGGAGTAAGACAGAGGAGGTCTGAAAGTTAGAAGTCCAGTTAGTCACCAGAGCTGGTGATGCAGCAATGGGGGCACCTGCCAAGCCACCCAGATCTGAGTCTGCTTGGAGAAGACCGTGGCAGAGCTGATGGCGTTGCAGGGGACCCGCCTAGCCACCTGGGTTTGTGAGGGATGCTTGGAGCTGAGCTGTGACTGGGAATGCTGATCTGCAGACTTCTGCTTTTCCAAAAAACAATACCTCTGACAGGAGTGTTCTAAAACTGGCCTGCTTTGGCAAAGGGAGGCTGGACTATATGTTTTGGGGTAGTTTTTAAACGAAGTGGGACTTAACAGCAGAAATCTTCCATTATTCTAAATCTGTAAAACCTTTAAATAAACTGAAAACATATAGATATCTGTGTAGTCATAATGAAGTTATTAATACATAATGAATAATTAAATAAAAATGCATATATATTAATTCTGTAAAGTAGATAGAAATAGGTAGCATTATTTCCAATAAGGCAAAATAAACAGACACATGCATGTACTCACACACATGCACATACACACAACTGATGCATGGCAACTAAACAAATGTAGAAAATCTCAAAGTTTTGCTTTTCACTTTTCTTCTACAAATTCTTTTTTATATACAGGGTAGGGTAAAAGTAGGCTAACAATTGTACAGAAAGTAATAAAATGGTTAATACATGATAATACAGAAGTAAAGTCCGTGTTTCCCATCGTCCTAACTGTAAACCTACTTCACCCCCGCCCTGCATTGTTTGGTGTGTGCTGTGGTGACAGGCAACGTGCTGGCTGTGAACCATTGCTAATTCATGTGTCAGGACTATGCCTGAACCTTGAACTTTGTTCACTTCGAGGAGTCAAACTTCTCCGGTCTTTTTTGGTGCACAAGTGTGCCTTGCCTATTTAGTTAAGAATTTATTCACATGAAGAACTAGTTGAGAACCCTCTGAAGGGAAAATAGATGCTTAGACAAGTATCAGGGCCTCTATTATTAGTGCGAAAGGGGATTTGGGGTAGAGCGTTCAGTTTAATATTCTCTAGCCCTATCCCCAAAGGAAGGGGAATCACGTTTGGGACCATATCTGGGAGGACAAAGGGGAGGAAACAATATAAGGGAAAGATTAATACATCATTTTCACTCAGAAGTGCAAAGTACCAGAAAAGAGAGTGAGTCACCTTCTCTCAACACATGCTGCCCACATGAGCTTGCTCTTCTGAGGCACCAGACATGCCATGAATCCTGGTGTCTTTGTCTCGAGAGTTCTGGGAGCACCTGGATGTGCCTGGTGGAGGGTTTCAATGCAAGTTCCAGAGGCCTCTGTGAAGAATCCCTCACAAGATCGGGGACTGTGGAGGTCCCTCCAAGAAACACTACCTCAGGTTAACTGAAGAAGAAAGGGAAGAAGTAAGAATCAACAGTGACAGAGGCGACCCAACTTCCCATGGGGAGTAGCCACGACCTCTGGAGACCCTCCAAAAAACTAAGTGAAATTGCATAGAAGAGTTTCTGTGAGAGTATTTTAAGTTAATTTTGGGGAAAAATATAATAGAATAATTTAAATTATACTTAATGCATCCACCCTTATTATAACCTTGGAAAACAAAAGAAATATCAAGTTGACACTTTTATTTAGAAAGAAAAATACTTTTAAAAATATTAGTTTTTAAGTAAATAAGCATAAACCAATTTCTTGAACAAGTTAGGGAATGCTAAATTTTTTTAATGACCTCCCAAAGATCTATTAGCTTGAACTAAAAATAAATTCTAAGAAGAGTTCTAAGAACAGTTGTCCATGCAGCGGTCTTCCAGGTAATTATCGAAGCCCAAACCTGACAGAGACTCTCCCTTCTTTCATGTGCAGCTTCCCTAATGCCCCAGAGGCTGCCCCTCACTGACAGACAAGAGGGAAACCAGAATGGGGTTGCATGAAGAGGGGTTTTACAGGCCACGCCCATGATTAACCCATGTGCCTCCAGCCTGCCTTCCACCGGTCAGAAATCACTTGCGGTACCACAGACTTCTGAGACTTGGTGAATGGCATGAATGAGCCTAAGAAGAAGAAACTATAGCTTCTAGCAAGTAGCCCATAGTCTCTGCCTTAATCCATAGGGATTCTTTAAATTTATTTATGTGACATATTCAACTAAGCACTATGAGGGATAAACGCTTGTTGTAAGTATTCAACCAATCCTTGAGAATCAACAAATGACTCACATCTTCCAAAATATACTTAAGTTTTTAAATGACTAATAAGGTGCCTAAGTAAAGTTAACCATTACATTTCATTATGTAGAGAATTAATTTAGTTAGAACTGGCTTATTTGGCTATTCAATATTTATTTATTATACATTTGTAGAAAAATCTAATTTGCCACTGTCTTAGGCATAAAGAATACAGCAGTTAAAAGGCTTATTCCAACAGAGACTACATTCTAATGGTAAAGGAAGCCAATGAGCAAATTAATAACGACATATATTCATTCAATACAATAACATTTAAGTATCTACTATGTTAAAAGCACTGCTCTAGGTCCTATAAAAATGATTGGATGTAAAATATAAAGTGTTTTCCTGCAGAGAGCTTTTCTTCTAGTGGGAGATATGGACAACAACCCAACTAAACACATAGATATCATTGTATTCGGGGGCCGTTGGCAGTGTGGTGGGAAGCAGGAGGAAACTAGCAGGCTCATTTCCCAAGCTGGGGCCAGTGTCAGTAGTGGTGGTGGAGTCTATAAGTGTAGGAGAGGCACAGAGAGCAGGGTGTGGACCAGGTGATAGCAGGGGGACCTGTGTGCCACAACAGAGTTAGGGATCTCTGCGACTCAGCCCACGGGCAGATGGGGTGCATCCTTGTTGGCACCTATATCTTGGACTTCATTGCATGATTTGACAGTGGAATTGGGTGCAGAGTCATCAGGTAAAGTGATAAAACAAGGATTCCTTGTTCACAAGATGATCTTAAGGGAGGCAAAATGAGGCCTGTAAAATTTCAACTTTCAGAAGAAAGGATGCAGAAGCTGATAAGGTTACAGACTGGGTTGGGGCAGCAGTAAGGAACTGCTATTCTGTCTCCAGATGAATGCCCACCCATGCAAGGAGAAGGCTACCTGAACACCAAACCAGGGTCGGGTAGCCTATATTCTGGGGATGGTGGCCTAGGCAGTGGTGTCCATTCTTCCCTTCCCTTTCCTTCCTTCCTTCCTTCCTTCCTTCCTTCCTTCCTTCCTTCCTTCCTTCCTTCCTTCCTTCCTTCCTTTCTTCCTTCCTCCCTCCCTCCCTCCCTCC
>PVJI01008212.1:0-29835 GCA_004026765.1 Micronycteris hirsuta | reverse complement strand
CATCCCAAGGAAGCCATCAGCCTACCAGGGTTGAGGATGAAGAGGTAAGTCCAGCATAGTTCACTGTTGACACATTTGATCTGGATGCAAGTGCCACAAAACTGCCCTTACTGTCAAGGGCTACTGTAGCAGCCTGTAAACCTATGCCCTTCTCTACATGCCTTCATGATGCCAACCACACAGAAGTATTGAGAGAGACAGTCGTCCATAAATTTCTTGAATTGTCTTGTCTCTCTAGCTGTATCAAGGCTGCCAGGTCTTGAATGCTCTTTATCTGGGCCATTGCACAGGGTTGTGCTTGTAGAAAGTAGCCTTGAATATTGAGTTAATAATATCTGCTGTAGTAACAGAGAACAAGCTTGCCTTCGGCTTCCAATAAAAGCAGTGCATTATGCAAAGTCAGAGTTACTTGGCAGCAATAAAACCCATTGCAGGTGAAGCAACTACCTTGCCTCTCCACATCATGGGACTTGGGGATGTGGAACACAGCAGTGCTGATGGTCATGTTATTTGTGGTGTCATGACTAATAAAGTCCATTGTCCCTGGCCCAGAGTTTTGTGTCTTCTACTAGAATCCATGAAACAGTATAAGTTACTTTGTAACTCATAAATGATGATACAATCAAATTCCAGACTCCATAAGAAATCTACAGATGTAGCTCACTTTTGGTCAAGTTTTATTTGAGATATTTATTAAACATCCAAGTGGGGATGTCTATGCCTATTGAGATATACAGATCTGGAGTTCAGAAGAAAGTTCAAGGCTGCAGGCAATATTTGGAATTCATGAGGATATATGCATATTTAAAGCCTTGAGACTTACTGTAACAGGGTACAGCCAAGAAGTGGGCCCAAATAGGGATTTGTAATGGGGTCCCAAACTCAAGGTGTCCAGGAAATATTAGAAAGATATGTATAGGATGTCCTCACCCCCACACGTCTGAATTTGGGGGGATGGGACTCCTGGAGCAGGGCCATTCAGAGTTGTTTGGTATAGCAGCAGCTTTGCAACTAACCTCTGGCATGGTCATTTAACATGTCTATAACCTTTAACTGGTTTCATAGATATGTTAAATAGCTGTGGCCATGCTTCGAGCCAGGGGGATGGAAGGGACTGCCACCCAAGATGTAACTGGGAGGCAACTCCCCCTGGACACAGCGCCGCGAGAACTTGGGGATGCTTGGCTCCATGCCATGGGGCCACACCTGCCCACAGTTACCATGGCAGTCCAGAAAAGCTGGAAGAATATGAAGTGCTGGCAGGTATAGCTGATTGAAGAAGGAGTTGGAAATGAGGCTACGGAGGAAGATTGGCGCGGAGATTTAAACCCAGGCAAGGCAGCCATAATGGGGTCTGGACCACAAGGCTTTGGAGGAGTGGGGATCCCTCGGCCTGAGAGACAGAGAGAGGACCACGCGGCTTTGGGTGGCTCCTTTTGCCATGCTGCCTAGGAAGCAGGAGAGACTTTGCCTGGAAGAAAAGGGGTGAAAGACTCTTGCTGGTGGGCCATGAGAAGGTGCCACATGGTTCTGGATTAACTGGAGATTGTGGTGGCGACACAGCAGATGGTGTTGGAACCGAGGGTCTGCCTGAATCACGGACTTCTACTTCTTTTCCTGAGATACGGTACCCTGGACTGGGCAGGGGAGAAGGAAAGACTGTGTACATTTGTGGGTATTCTAGAGAACGGGTATTCCAAAGAACTTTAGTATTTTAAAGGAGACATTAAGTCATTACTCCAAGCCTGTATAACTTGTAAATAAATAACTCCTTTCCTTTTCACCAGTCTCTGGCATTGAGAGACGTCTTTCCATTGGCGGCAAGCATAACGCATCTGGTGCGGGGTTAGGAGATTGTTGGGTGTCTCCACCCTTGCTCTGTAACATTACTACTGATTTCACAAAGAGTGAATATAGTTAGACAAGAGTAACCTAGACTGAGACCTAAGATGCTTCAATGCTGGTAAAATAACAAGTGCCAATAAACCTCATGGAGTATTAATGTTACCCAGCAGACTGGGGACCAGTTCTTGTGGTACCTTGGTGTATGACATGATAATCAATGCTGGTAAAACCAGGTCTTTATTTACAACATTCCAACCTTGGGAGAGCTTTGAGTTCCTCAGCTCAGAGCCCCCCTTTCCCACCAGACCCAGCCCTTCCCATGCTCCCCACCAGGCTACAAACCAAAAACTTCCCCGAAAGCTCCCCATGTCCTCATCTGTGCAGGATTTGGAATATGTTGTCGTAAGCCTCCATGTAATAGTCTAGAAAAGCATGTGCCATGTTACTCTGGATCATGGTGAAACTTAGGAAAGGCAATCCAGGTGCAGCAGGTCAGGATCTCGCAAGGAGTCCTTTGCAGCTCTGGAGTGAGCTAGAGCAGGCAGATCACTGCAGCAGCGTCTCCTTGCTTGTTAGTCCAGACCATGTGGCCTCTTCCTCACTATAAACTACACAGCTGCTTGCTCCCTTCTCCCTTCTCCCTGCTCTCTTTCAAACCGCTGCTCAGTTCCCCAATGGCTGCCCGCATGCTCAGTTCAAGTTCTAACTCTGAGCTTCCAGCCTGTTGCACAGATGCTGTAAGCTCCCCAGGTCTGACTCCTCCCACCATGAACTACATCAGGAATCAAAGCCAGACCCATCTCCCTTGCCCTAGGTGCAAGCACAGCTTTTTAACATACCTATTGAACTAGTCAAGTTGTCAGAGTAATGCAAAGTGACTCTCAGTGGCGTTCTCTGCTTCGTCCATCTCCTAAGCCAGGTTAGTGGGGGTGTGCCTAGATTCTTAGGCACCCTGGGTTCAGAACTCAATTACATTAATTTTGTTTCTCTGTCAAGAAAATGACACTGACTGGTGAGAGAGAGAGGGAAAGAACATGGACTTTGGAGCATGAATCTCTTACACTGCTTATACTCTAGCAAAATTGGATATTTGTTTTTCTTGAGCACACCTACGACTTTTACTACCATTTATTTGTGTCTGGTTCATACTTCTAGGCTTGGAATGCTCTTCCGATGTCACTTCTCGTCTCTGTTAAAATGTCATCTTCCAGGGACTGTTATTCCAGTCACCTCACACCCAATGAACGCTTATCAAAATACATATTCATTTCCTTCTTTGCATGTGTCATGCCTCCTATGTTTATTTATATGTGTAACATTTACATTATTTTATATATGGTTATACATTTATTCATAGAAAGATAATGTGTCTCAAAATGTTCAATGAGGGAGTGATATCAATGGTCTTATTCTCTGCTATTTTCCCAATGTCTGATCCAGTGACTGGAATTTGGAGTCAGGACCTGTTGTATAAACCTTTGCCCCCTAATTCACCTGAGATTCTATTCACTCAATTGTAGACATATTTCAATTTTGTATTTTTGTGGGAATTAATCTTGTTTATATATTATATACTGCATATGTTGTATAGAATATATTATATATGAGCATATATAATATATTAGCTTGGAGGACTACATGGGAAAATAGACTGAAGGAAACATCATTTATTCAAAGGAAGAATTCTTTGTGCTTAGGTAGAAAAATGAATGAGTCAGACTAGTCAATGAGTGAATAAAGAGCACAAATAGAAAAAAGACTAATAGACAGCATGAAACATCAAAGACTAGGAAATTGGAAAATATCCAAAATGGAACTAAAGAAACTAGAATGAAAATAAGTAAAGATCTAAGCAACAAACTGAAAAGAACATTGTGCAAGAAATGTCCATAAATCTAAGAAATTTGTCTGGTTCAGAGGGAGCAAGAAATCAGAAAAAAAAGAGGATAGGTAGTGAAGAACGACAAAGATTTTTTTCTTGATAGAGGCAGCTGTGCTGGCATAAAATCAAAAATAATACTTTCTCTTCAGGGTAATAAAAGAGAGTGATGGAGAAGACCTGCAGAAAACACAGGTACAACTTCCAGAAGGAGTGCTAGGTGTAGATTCTGAAATATATTAATATTGAGTCTAAACTGATCAAAAATTAAACATTACATAACTTTGACTGAACCTTCAGAAAACTCCAGCATTCATAAGTAAGTAGTCAAAGTGCTTTAGTGAATAGTTGGAGTCTTCACATGAGTATTTGTGTATTATCATCTTTTGAGATGGCTTTCTTTAAAAGAACATTGTGGCTAGGAAAAAAATCCTTGAAATGGATTCCCTGATGATAAGTTTCATACCTTCTATCTTTTAGCGCTGTGTTTGTGTATTTTAGCATTTTTGTCGATCATATTCTGGATATTCTCATGCCTAGGAAGCAGCCTGATACTGAGTGATCTTTAACTTCATTTGATTATATAATGATGCTTAAGAGTGCTGTTCTTATCTTCTGTCTCCTCCTCATTTCTGCCATCATCAGTACTGTGAATCAAGTTAGTGCTCTGGGAAGTCACTGGCTGATGTTTTTCATACATCATCTCAGTCCACCTTCACCACAAGAGGAAGAGGTAAGTGTTTTACCGAGAAGAAAATGAAGTCTCAGAGACCTTCACTATCTGACACTAGCCGATCAATGGTTGTCCTGGGGTTTTGGACTCGTTCAGTCCAAAGCCCTCTTTCTCAGTCTCTATTCAGTCAATGGAGAAGAGGCGAGAGAGGGAAATCAGCAGTGAGGAGCAGACATGGTGGTCAGTAAGATATCACAGACACTGACAGGCTTTCTGGTTTAGGAACCTGGTGAGAGGGATGTAAGAGAGGAAAAACCATTTTTCTTCTCTCTTGTGAGTGCTTAGCTGGAATCCTATCATGAAAGGCACATTCAAAAGAGAAAAATAAACAGAAGTTTATTAACACATGGATCTCATGTACATATAAAAGATGCCCAGGAAAAACTAGTAGCTTCTGGAGTAAGCTTACAATTCAGGATTGTAAACTAACTTAATAGGGAAAAGGAAGGGGGGTGATGTAGACCTCTTAGGGCAGAGGAAATAACTTTTAGGAAAGATAAAGAACAGATGGCCTTAGATACCCTTAGAAAAACAGATGGCGGCTATAATGGTTTGTGAAAACATTTGTCTGGGTGTGGTGTCAACTTCTGGTCTGTTCTCTCCTGATGAGTCGGTCCTCTCTGCTTGATGGAACTGCTGGCTGCTGGGGTGGGTGAGCATTTATGACCATTGAGGGTTTTTTTTTGTTTTGTTTTGTTTTGTTTTTGTTTTGTTTTATTTTCTTTAGTTTTGAGGATCTATCTTTAGTTAGATACTGGGAATTCAGAGAGAGCCTCTCCTTACATTTGCTGTTTTTCAAGTGCCACAGATCAAAATAGTTAATATGCCAAAACAACATATTTTGGGTTGGCATATTCTGCTACCCTTCGGAGGCATGCTCAGCTGATAGAAAGAGGAGGCCACAGAGAATATCACAGTGATTTACGATAGTGTTTAGTGTGGCCTGCCTTGGGTGTTTCCTTGCAGAAGGAATTAAAATGACAGGGGAAGGTGAATAGAGAAATCCAAGTGACATTCTTCATAGGCAGGAGTGAGAAGCAGAACTGGGACACCACAGGATGCATTGAACTTCCTGCCTCCTCACCAAACTGTGTGCATGGATTGAACATGTTTTCTGTTACAGATTTTCTTAACATATAATAGGTAGGAAAATGGGTTTCCATCTACTATGTTAATACTTAATACCCAGGCTGCTTCCTTCTCTGAGAATCACACACTTCATCATTTGAGAGGTGGTTATATTAGTAAGACGAATCAAGGAAGCCCAGAGAGGGTGGACTTTCCTATTCGGATCTATTTCAGCATTACCATCTGGACTGCAGCTCTTTTTGCTTTTGTTCTATTTCTGCTATATTATGTCCAGGCCTTGAAAAGCCTTAAATTCCCTCCACAGATTGCATCCGAACCCAGCATCAATTTAGGACTGTAATGCATTCACACTGGTTTTTGGTCTTTTAAACAATTTCTCCATACCTTTCTGGGGGTACTAGAACTTTTTTTTAAAAAAGAGGAATTACATTTCTAAAACCCTGAGTCTAACTGCTGGCTGTAAAGTAGCTATGGCTTACTCCTTTCTCCACAGCAAGAGCGACTAGCCAAATATATAACGTGGAGGCCAGGAGAGGGCTTGGGCAGCACAAGGCAGGTTACTGCTGACCACAAAGATGTAGGAACCCAGCCATGACCATACAATTTCTAGGCCAGTCAGATATCTTTGTTCCAGAGGTTTCTGCTGAGATGACACTTAGGCAAATTGAGTGGGCTCGGGTTCCCTTGAAAGTAATAGGGTCTTTGAGAAGCCAGAAAAATAAAGGTTTTTAAAGGAGTAAGAATTATAAATGCTATATGTCATATGGAATAAATTGTGGAGAAGTAATCATGAGACTAGAAGTCATAAATTTAATAAGACTCCATTTGCACCACACATAGAAGCAGAATTAGGAATAAACCCTGTATGAGGGCACAGGAAAAGTAGCGTAAGAGCATTTACCCTATATTACTTTCATTTATTTTTTTCCATTTTTACAAGAAGATGAGTAAATGCTATTCTGTGCACTTAACTCTAACAAACAAATTCATGTTATAAAATAAGCATAATACTTGAAAAATGACTTTAAAGATTTATCTGCCCCCCCCTTTAAACAGTTCACCGGTCATATGATACTATATTTTGAAATTTTGTTTTATCATCAAGACAACATGTGCATTCATAGCTCAGTGTAATTTTTAAATCCGTAATTGTAGGGTTCGTGCTGAAGAGAACTAGCAATATTTGAAGCTGGCATTTTCCTCTGTGTGAATTTAATTTAATTTTCTGTTTCATTCAGCATTTGTGTGTGTTTGTGTGTATATAGTGATTCATTTAACTTTCAGCTTCTCAAACATTTTCTGTATATTCTTGTATTTGGATATCTTAAACTATGGGCAAAGGCTTAGGTATAATATTGCTTGAGCTTTTCAGTGGAAAAATGTGGTGGTAGGGGCGTTCCATATTATACACCAAATTTCAAACAAAATATTAGCTTTAAATCTGAAAATAAAATGGAATTTAATATAAGGCTGCTTACTTAAAGGATATCTTTTAAAACCCTGTAGTCTTTGCCCCAAACACTAAAAACTAATGCGGTTTGATATTAAAGTATTTTACTCTCCACTGGTAGCAATTACACTAAAGATTGAAACAAATATTTTTGTAATGTCATTGTGCATAGTGGGCCCATTCTTCTTTTTCAACTCTGGATTATATTATTTCAGAATTTTAATCATTTTTAAAATTACCTAATAATATTTTGCATGTGACATTATTATATATTTTTTAATTTTACATTATGAATCATTCGTCAACTCCTGTGTGTACACTCTTTATTTAAGCTACCTCTGTTCTTAATCTAATTATATGACCCTTGACCCTTTTCCAGAGCTAACCACAATCCTGTTTTATGTTTATAATTTTCTTTCAATTTTACAAATTATAATTTCATCACACATGTATGTAGTCTTAATGAATATATTCCTTAATTAGCTTTATTTTGAAAGCTCATAAAAGCGTTGTCACGTGTAGATACTCTTTTGTAATTGGATTGATTTTGTCCAACATCATTTCTGTGATTCCTCTGTCTTGTTGCATGTTGCTAGAGATCATTTATTTTCACCGCTTTTATACATTGCTTTGAGTAGCTATCCTAGAATTTTTGTTTATCCATTATCTAGATGATTAACATTGTGGGGGTTTTTCCGGATTTTTAAATTTTATTTTAGTTATTACAAATACTACTGCAATGAATTGTATTTTATGTGTCCCTTGGTTTGTGAAATAGCTTTCAAGTATTTTGGAGAGTGATCCACAGCTAGAAAAAATTCACATTGTGGCTAGGAAAGTTTTGTGGATAACTCTGTAAAATGTGGGAGATTAACTTACTCTCAGGCTAATAAACTAGTCTGTTATTAGTTCATGGATGTTGGCAGAAGACGCCAAATGCTTGAGTCAGAGATTGCTCATGGCAAACGCAGTAACCAGAGCTCCACATTTGCTGGCATCCGTCTCCCAGGCCCCCGAGTCCCCCAGGTGTGACACAAAGCGCTCAGGACAGATGCCTGAGCATGCAGTGGGCTGTTGCAGGGGGATCGTCCACTCACGCCGCAAACCTGCTCTGTGTGTGAGGGGAGACGTTACCTCATCCCACAGGGCTGTTCTCTGCAAACGCAACCCTGCCTGGTGCCCTGGGCAAGGAGCGGGCAGAGCTTTAAATTCTTGGCACACCAGGCAGAAATGTGCAGGCCACCAGGGCCCATGATTGATTGCCTCTACCAACGAATATGTGTATGACTGAAGCCCGTACCCTTAACATGTTGGGTAAATATCGATCTTTCATTTTCTATTTTATTTCATTTTCTAAAATGCTGTGTATGGCCCACAGAAAGGATTTTACAACCTAAAATGTAGCAACGCTTAACTTAAATAAACAAACAAACTATGAGTTAAATCATACAACTGAGTATTGCTGGATTACAGTCAGCCTTAAGTATAATAATTTTATAATTTGTCAGTTTACTTTACTCTTTTCACAAGGATTATATGAATATTCCTCCATCTACATAGCTTCACCACCACTTGGTTTTATTAGACATTTAAAATTTTTAAAAACAGTTGGTGCATTATTATAACTAATTCAGTTGTAATTTGCATTTGAATCATCATTAATGAGTAACAAAAATCATTATTAATTACTAATAAACATTGCCATGTATGTAGGGCATTTGTGTTTCTTTTTATGTTAAGCACTTATTCATAAGTTTAGCCTATTTTAAAATTGAGATAGTTGTTGCTTTCAAATTGATATATGAGTTCTTTACATTTGTCAGTTAAGCATATTGCTAATATCTTCTGTAACTCAATTTTTCACTCACTTTTTGGTGCCTTTCAAAAATGGCATTTCTTTTACTAATTTTATATATTTTAATTTTTAATTAATAGTTTGCAATTTTTTTCAGACATAAATAATGTTATACCTTTAGTCATGAAGATATTCTAAATTTCCTTTAGAAGGTTTTAAATGCTTTTAATATGTAAATCTTCAGTGCATATAAAATGATCAAATCATCCAATGTCTCAAATGTCTAAGAAAACTGTAACAGAAAAGATAAACCTATATAGAGTAACCCTGACCAGTGTGGCTTAGTTGGTTGGGCATCATCCTGTAGAGCAAAAGTTTGCCAGTTTGATTCCCAGTCAGGGCACGTGCTGGGGTTGAGGGTTCAGTCCCTGGCTGAGGTGACTTTGAGAGGCAACTGATCCATTTTTCTCTCTCATACCTATGTTTCTCTCCCTCTCTTTCTCCCTTCCTTTCCCTTTCTCTAAAAATAAATAAATATTAAAAAATTATTGTGGGAGGATCGATATGACCCAAATGAATGAAAAATAGTTATGGAATAGAAAACTTAGTATGTTTAGTAACCAATCAATTCCAAATTTGTCTGAAAATATACTGAAATTCTTCAAAAAATGCCAACAGATGTTTTTGGCTGAAATTTACAAGATGAATATAAAATTCATATCAACATCAAAAGGCCAAGAATAGCCAATGAAACCTTGAAGAAAGATATTAAAATAGGAGGACCAAGATTCCCAGATATCAAGATTTATTTGAAAGCTAAGTAATTAAGATAGCATGTTATTAATGCCAGATTAGACAAAACAGAACAGAGAATTTAGAAACAGACCCAGATATCTATCTATCTATCTATCTATCTATCTATCTATCTATCTATCTATCTATGTCTATCTGCATATCTATCTATATATATATGATTAATGGCAAAGATGTTACAACAGAAGGGCAAAGTGAAGACAGTCATTGAAATAAAATCCAATTAATTAATTTCATGTGAACTTTAGATTTTTAGGAAAAAATGAAAAATCATTGAAAGGATGCTACAGGAGAATATTTTCATTAGTGTGAGGTATACAGATATTATAAAAATTAAACAGAAAACAAACACAAAGCCTTCTATAAAGAAAAAAAAGTAAAAATACTCTATGGGAATTGAGACCCTGTTTAGCAATACACCATACCGAAGTGAAAGGCCAGCCGTCGAGTGGGGTCTTTGCAATACACATGATTAACAAAAGATTTGTTTCCAGAATGTATTTTAGAATTTCTATAAATGACTAAAGAAAAGAAAGAAAACCCAATGGAAAAATTGACTAAAAGACTTGAACAGGAAAAAAAAATTTTCAAATGGACATAGATACTTGTAAATGTGCTCAACCTCATTAGTCATCCAGGAATTTCAAGTTAAAACTACAATCAAATATGCCTACAGAGGTTATAAATAAAAAGTGTGAAAATACTTTGTCGGTGAAGGTATGGAGCATTTTCTTTCTTCAAGGGTATTTATCCATGTGAGTAAATAACTTTTCTTGACCATCATCTTATATAGAGTCTTCATAGTATATAATATCCAGATTATTAGTAGAATGATCTATGGTAAACTTCTAGTTTATAAATGAGTTCAACTAATGTACTTTACCACTATACCATGTTTAATTATGAAACTTGTTCTTTGACTTGCAAAACACATTTTCAGAAACACTA
Source organism: Micronycteris hirsuta (assembly GCA_004026765.1). Taxonomy (NCBI): domain Eukaryota; kingdom Metazoa; phylum Chordata; class Mammalia; order Chiroptera; family Phyllostomidae; genus Micronycteris; species Micronycteris hirsuta. Next base: position 19,283 of record PVJI01008212.1, on the reverse strand, counting down.
TTCTCTCATGGGCAATATTTTTTGTTCTATGTTTATGAGTCATCTGTTTATTCACCTATATTTAAATATTTTAAACTTTAGATGTCAGTCTATCCATCCTATACAGAAGGAAATTATTGAAACGCAGCTGATTGATTTAAATACACTCAGTAAAAGTTGGTGATTTGAGCAGGCTCAATAAAGTCCACATGTAAAGCTGTTTAAAGTTCTCACATTAAAATATTTCCAATATTATTCTGTACCTAAGTATCTATAAAAGTTGGAAAGACAAAAAACAGAACATGGAAGTTACAGTTGTCTAGAAGAGTATTTCTTTGTGAGACATCTTGGCAAGAATGGCTAACAAGACAACATCATAAAAACAGTAATTATAAGATCAATGATATTTATTCAGGGAAATATGGGGATGATAATTTTTTAGCTGAAAAAGGAGCTAAAAGTTCAAAAAAGTTTAAAGGGGAAAAATAAATGACACTACTACAAAATTCAAGTATTTTTCTCCCTCTAATACTGGGACCGTTTTGTTAATTCACATAACCTGCCCTACGAAGTTGAAGACATCTAAGTGTAAGACTTCTGTCCTGTAACCTTTTTCCTTAGGGAGATCTCTCTTTTCACTGCTGATAGGCTGAGTTAATTTTTGGAATAGACACAATTTATTCTCCTGATGCATTCATCAAATTTCCCTCCCTTTTCCATGAATCTAAGGGATGATTTTTCATCTCTACGTCTGGTACAATTTTAAACTACAACTTGCAATCTGCTATCTTTATGTGTCCTTCTCAGACTACATTAGTTTATAAAATCCTGTCACTTCTGTGTACTTCCAAGTCCTAGGATATATACTCTCTGGTGTAACTGTTATTTTTTGTGTGCAAATTTTGTCAAATTGATGTAATTATAACTTTCTTATTTCTTTTACATCGCCTATAAGGACTTACATAAAACTCAACTGAATGAATACTTATTAATATAACCTCAAAATGATTTCACCAGAACTAATTTTTAACTCAATTAATTTTTCCCATGATGGTTCAATGATCCAGAATTATTAGGCTCCTCAGTGGAGTCTGAGCAATTTGTGTTGAAACCAGTGACACCTGCCCTCTTCAAGTGTTCTTTTGGGTGGTTTCAAAACCATTCCTTGCTTTGGGATGTTATTTATCATAGAGTATCCTCTTAATGCCTTCAACATTGGGATTTGATATCAGTGCAGTTTGTGGAAGTGAAATTATTAGGGTGTCCTTAAAGTCCTTTTCCATAAATGAATGATTTATTGGGACAATGAAAGAAAGGAATAAGTTTGCCTGCTCAATATAACCCGTCATTTTTGATGAATGTGACTCACCTTTCTGTAAGAAGTCTAATGCAGCACTGGTACCATTTCTTGAATATTACAGAGAAGGAATTTTAAAATATCTTAGAAATGTGGCTGTGGAAGGGTCAAAGTGAGGTTGAAAGTTTGAAAATCTGAACTGCATTGCATGTAACATAACGTCAGTACTGTCCAATGTCAACATATCTGCAGGACGCTTTGGTTTTTCCTTTCAGAACAGTATTTGTCCAGTGTTCACTACCAAGCAGCATCACTTCACAACTTTAATACCTCCTTCGTGTTCAGAGGAATGTGTGGATTTTGTGGAATGCCCTTTGGTCATGTGCTCAGCTGATTTGTGACATCTTGTCAGGGCTTACTGCACATTTCTTCCTGATTCCACATTGAGCCACATTATGTTGATAGCTGGAAATTTACCATTTTGATAGTGTTTGCACCACAAAAGTTGGTACACATTACAGACTGGGGCTTCCACTCTTTCTGAGACCAGATCGTTAAGCATTTATCAGCATTACTCTATTGCCTGTGTCCTAAGGGTGAACTGCAGAGGACTCTCAAATTTTTACCAGCATCCAAGACAACTTTGTCAGGTGACGGCTCTACTCGTCTAATAAACACTCTAGTGTTACTACATTCCCAGCTTTGGTTGTCTGTTACCAAATAATGACTACATGAGATGAAATATACCAAAAAATCGATTGCAATCTGACATCTCTTCAGGTTTCAAGTAATACAAAATATATTTACATATAATTCACCTTTTACAAAGTAACATCCCATCAACCATAGAAGAAATATGATAAATCCCCAGGAGACCTGGACTTAATTTGAGTTTTATTTCTTATGCTTGTAGTGGAAGTGATATAGAAGAAATGAATTTCTCTGAGTTTCAGAGTATTCATTAGTAATTTAGAAATAATGATATCTACATTTTAGGATTTTTGTGACTGCATGATATCCAAGATATAGAAAATACATAGGCATAACTAGATGCATATCAAAGACAATTGAATCCATTGAGAACTGAGTTAGCCTAGTCCTCACCCCTTTGCATTGTTGTAGTATTTAGGATGTTAATTCCATAAATCTTGTCTCTCTTCCATCTGTTGGGACCATCTTGAAGGAATTGCTTCTCTTTAAGAATCTCAGCTATGCCTTCAAGTAGTTTAAGTAATGACCTGAGTCTGTGTCCAACATTTTATTGATATAAGCCTTGGTCATTTCATTTGTAAAATAAGAATACAACACTTACATAGACTTTTTGGTAAAAATTAAAATAATGCTTTGAACTTAATCATACAGGGGATGTTACCTTGTAGCTACTCAAAAATGGTAATTTGTTTTATCATCAAAATAATAATAATTATTATTACTATTAAATTTGATGTGATAGCCTAGGTTTATACTTCTCTCAAAAATGTGAAGAAAAGGCAATAGAGTAATGCTTCTCCCTGTCACAAAAGGCATTTAGCCTCAGGATCCAAGCCATCTGCCAGAGGAGGCCAACTTGACTCTGACACAGACCAGAACCTCTATTACCTTGCGGTTTAGTGATAGTGAGGCATCCAGTCCACTTAACTCCACATTTCATTTCCAAGTAGCCTGCAGGGAACAAACTCTCAGTTGTCCTCCTCCACTGAGTACAAAGCCATGAGTATTATAAAACTGAAATATGGCATGGCTTGCTTGAGACTGTTGGGGGAAGAGCAGAGTCTTGGGAGTTGAAGTGGAGGTGGTGTTTTCCCTGTCCCTGAACACTCTATGTTTATCCTCCACCTGAGGACTTTCCTGAGGGGCTAAAGTACCAAGAGAGGTAATGAAGGATGATTTTTATAGTCTGAGGAACTTAATAACAGTGACATTTGTGTGGGAGGGCAGAGGGGCTAACAAAACTTCCCCAGACATTACCAGACTCCAATCCCTTAAATGATCTCACTCTCACACTGCTCGCCATGTTTTGTTCTCATGAGGACACTTACATCTTTACTCCTCACCTCTCCTCTTTTCCACAGGTCCTGATCTCCTGTCTAATCCCCAAAATTTCAACCTTCTTTATCCCCCTCCGAATTTCTCCCAATCTGTGTCAAGATTATACCAGATGCACCCCATACATTATTTCCTCGTAGCCGTGTAGCACAGGAATTATGCTGTCCAATTTTTAAATGAGGGCAGATGATGTGACTCTCACCCATGATCACCAGCTTTTTAATGGTACAGGAGGGATTTTTATAAAAATTGGTTTGTTTAAAAGCACCTGCTTTTTCCACTACAGTTAACTAGCCCCAAAGGTAAAATTGATAAAATTAGAGGATCAAGACAACAATTCTAAATAACTTAGTTGACTCTCGAGAGGGTTGTAATTATAGTTTCTCTATTCTGAACACTCTTTGTGAAGTGAAGAACAAAGCTTACCTTGGACAGCTGGAGCTGATAAAGGATGTCCTTAGAGGGCAGACTCCAGACAAAAGAGACTCTTGGGGAAGGCAGGGTCTAGCGGCAGCGGGATGGAGGATGGGTGAAGAATATTGTTCCTAAACAGAAAGAAAAATGTTATTGTGTGGTTTTGAGCTTTGTTCTGTCTTTGCTGGTGGAAGGAGCTTTATTCTCATTGGATAGGGAAGAATTATTTTATTTTTTTTTTGGAGAAAATGGTCTTCTAATCACCCATTTCCTACCTAAAGTTTGTGTGTTGAATGGTTCCTAAATCCAGATATTATGACAGAAGAATGGAGAAGAAGCTATAATGGAATAACATCTGAATCTGGTTTAAGAAATTAAAGAAATAACAAGTAGACATTTTCTCCTTCTAATTGTGTTTTTTGGGCCATAATAATCTTCACAGGTAATACTAGCTCTACTCCCTGGGTAGGATTCTTTGTGAACAAAGGAAGCTTATTTTGTTGGTTTTGAGGTTTGTTTGTCTACAACTGATATTTGTGCTATGCACATTCAGTTTTCTTTATTCATTTTTTTAAACTAAGCAGTCAGTTAGTTTTTCTTCTTAAAGTGAGGACAATATCCTTGGAAGAAATTGATTATTTTAAATGTGTGCCAATTTAATCTGCTCCCTGATTTGTCCTAGTTTGCTCTGCAGACCAAAGATACAAGAAGAAAGCCCACCTAGGAGGATTCTGCATAAGGGAAAAAAGTAGCTTGTTTTCTGAATAAATTTATTCTTGGCTTCCTTGGTGATTTGTCATCCTAATTTCTGACCTAGAGGGATTAGAATTGAGTTTCTTATTTTATCGAGTACAAAAGTGAATTTTATAAAGTAAGTGTAGACTTTTATTGGAACCCAAATTAGATCAGCCCCTTGGCTTAGCATTTTTGTCTCAGGGGAAGGGAGCACATAACAGAAGTTACTCCTGTATTACTCTTAGTACATAGAAGTTAGTGCAATACTCTGCAAAAAGTAAATGTTAAATAAATATGGTTTTCTTCTCATTAATCTTTCTCATTTATATGTTTTCTGCTTCTCTCTCTTCTCATTTCCTCCTGGGTTTTTTTTTTTTTTTGTACTTTAATAAATCCCATATTCATTACCCCAATGTATTGAAATTTATAAAATGGAGGATAGGAGTACATAAAGAACCTCATTTAATTAATATTGTTCTATTGAGCCAAGAATCTCAGACTCAGATTTCCCCACCTCAAGCTTTGTCTCCAGGTAATTAATTATTTTTTCTTTCAGCAGCAATGACAATTGTACTCTTTTTAGTAAGTGAAGGAAATTCAGATAAAGTTCTATGACTGTAAAAGAAATACCTCAGCCTCTTAAAACCTACCCTAGGAATAAAAGAACATACAACTCAGAGCAACTGCTTCTTTACTAATATTAAAATATTCTGCGAGATATCTGGATATCTGCAGGGAATAACGAAGTATGGCTGTAAGGCTTAGAAGAAAAAAAAACTGGTGTATTTTACACACAAAACAGTAGGTGCAGAATATTTATTTTGGTGAGAAGAGAGTGTCACTTATCCTATATATTATTACTGGAATAGAGACCTGTAATCCTTTTGAGGAGGATAGAATGAAAGAAAAGCTACAAAATTCTGAATGCATTATATTATGCTTCCCTTTGCTCTCTTCGGGAGAGAGTTGACAAATAGTATCTTAAATTCTGAAGCCTGTGGGTTTTGCTTAGGAGAACGTAGGCCGGCATATACAATTTGCTTCTTCCTTGCTCTTTTTACCCCCCCCCCCCAGTGCATGTTAGTGAGTTCTCTACCTTATCTTTTTCCCCTACAATGTACTTTATGTTAACAGAGTAGGTATGACTGCCTAATGAACAGAGCCTGTAATTTTCATTTGTATGAAATACATCATATTAAATGTTTCAACTATTTATAAACCTTGTTTCTTATCAAGGAATATTCTTTCTGATTATCTTTTGCTATACTGCAGAACATAGCTCTGCCAATGCTTTTCATAGCCACAAAGGAGACATGTGTTCTATGACTTTAACTCCACCAGGACTTCCCTTTTCAACTTTTTCATTCATGAACCTTTTTCTATCAGTTCTTGTTATGCAGGAATCAAAGGCAAATGTCATCCAATACACACGATTATAATTGAATAGTACAACGTCTACCTTGCTCAGCCAGCAGTAGCCTTAGGTCAGGCAGGTTTTTTAATAAAGGAAAAAATGATTTGCAGCCAGGCCTAGTCTTTCAGACAGAGCCTGAAGTATTAACTTACCTCAAAATAGCTTGTAATTAAAAAATGAAGAGAAAAAACAAAGGAAAAGCTGATGCCGTAAGATGCAACGGCATGATTGAAAGAGGGAAGTTTCTTCTTTAGCTCTATAAAGTTCATGCTTCCACAACCAAGACAGTTACAGCTCAGAAATCGCTGTGTCAATTATAGCTCATGAAAATATATTTTTCAACAAAATTGAAACAAAAAAGATTAAGCTTTCTTATAGATTTCTGATAAAGTCAGTTTTATATGAAGAGTCTAGCATTGAAGATAAAGAGGTTAAGCTGATATTTTTATACCCAGTTCATGGAATTTTTGCTGGTACATGGACATTAGGGAAGAACTCCTGCTACCAAGGAAAGCAATGGAGAACTGATAAGGCAGTGACAAATTGCAGAGCAAATGTCTGATAATACAGGAAACTCTGAGAAGTGAAAGTACCAGTGTGTGATGCTTTCCCCTAGAGGTGTATGATGATACCCAGTGATATGGCTGGAAGGCCGAATGATTGAACAGAACTTTGAAAGTTTGGCAAGTTTGGGGTGGGGATAGTTAGAGGGAAAAAAGTATGGGATCCAGGGCTTGCCGTGTTGAAAAAGACCTCCTGGCAAATCCCAGTGATACATACATAACCACAATCTTAATAACGCATATTAGAAGAAAATGAATTGATGTAAAGTGTTCTATAGTCTTGTATTTTCAAGAAAGAGACAAATATTTAAAATTATATTAGACTTGGCAAGTCAAGAATTCATCTTGTGATCCCATGAATAAGTCCTAATAGAGAGTAAAGTGAAACCATTTAATTCAGGAAAAAAATTAAAGTAAAAAAGTAATCAATTGAAATACACAAAGAAAAGAAACAGAAGAAATATGAAAAATAGAAAGCTGCATAGAGTAAGAAAACTTCACACTTATATGATTAATTTAATTAATATAAAACCTAGGTAGTAAAATTTAAAATATATGATTAAGCAAGGGAAAAAATAAGTGTCTGTCTTCCCCTAAAATAGAGGAATAGGAAAGAATTTGAAGTGAGAGGGTTCGAAAATATGTAACATATAAACACTAAACCAAAATAAGTCAAAATATGGGTGGCTTAATAGTAAAAAATGTATCTTTTAATGCAAACTGCATAACCAGAGACAAAGGAGATCTCAAAATAATTTAAAAGTTAATTAACTTGAATAAAAAAACTCTTCCAAATATATGCACCTATTAATGTAGCTTAAAATGTATAAGCATATATTGACCTATAATCACAGTAAGACCACTCTTTTAGTAAACTAATTAATAGTGTTATAGAAGATTTGAAGAATTAGATAAACAAATGTAGCCTAAATTATATTAGGGGGGATTATAACAAAAAGCTGTATAATATACATTATCTTAAAATAATTTTAAAATGTTTATCAAAAATTAACTATATGTTAAGCCACAGAACATTCTGCACAATTTTCAAAGAATGAAATCATCAAGAGACAACAGTATGTTCTTTAATAACAGTGCAATTAATATATGCATCAATAATATAGAAGGTAAGTAGAAAACACTATGCATTTTCAAGGTAAGACATATACTTACAAATAATTCATATATCTAAAGAGGAATGTGGGGTGGGGTGGCAACATGTAATATTTCTCCTTTCACCTTTAGCTCTGCCTTTTATGCCAGGCTCTACCCGGCATACTCATGTATAGTTTAGCTGTAAGTCCAAGATTTGAACAGAGTTTATGAGGTCTGTCTGGGAAAAGTCCAACCATTGTTAATATAATGAGAATGGTTTGTGCAACAGCAATGTAACCTGGCAGTGGAGGAGAGTGGACTGGAATGTGCATGCATGTACCACAATTACTTCACTGTACTAGTCAGTGGGGGCAGTGTATGTCACTGAGTGAGCATGTGTACTATGTGGCCGTTGTATTCGAAATGAAAGCGAGGAGAGCAAGAAATCTGCATCAAATTTTGCCTTACATATAGGGAATCGTTCCACGTGGTGTGGGAAATGTAGCCCAGCCCCCACTTGGAAAGGCCAGCGGGAAGCAAGGTCCGGCACACAGGACCTACACCCATGGATAGATTCTCCCATGGGGAATCAGGTCTGCATTGTACCTAGGCTGCTATGAGACTTGCTTTTTGCTAAAACTGGATTGAGGCAACAAATGTTTACTGCATATCTCAAAGTAACTTCCTAAATTCCTTGCTAAACCTCCCAAATATGGAGTGTAACAAGTTCAACCACTTCTCCCCTTGCATCTACAACATCCTTCTCTTGACGTAATTAGCAACATTCTTTCCTTTGTTTTCTGTAAAAGGTAATCACCTACAGTGAACCAGTGCATAGTAAATGAGGACCATCCTCCACGTAACTACCCAGAAAAGCAATAAAAGCCTGTCCGTGCAGGGGTCAGGGCCCTCCCTGTCACTTAGAGAACAGCCATGCCATCCCTTTTTCTCCACAGGACTTCTATAGTCTATATGAACTTGTCCATTGCAGCCACAACATACAGACTTCGAGGGCCAGAGTGTGCATCACTTACACTTGAACATTAGTCCGTGGAAACTATTTGGAAGATTCAGAGGGCCACAGCTATGGGCACCTGGTGATTGGCAGCTTCATCATGACTACATACCTGCTCAGGCATCATGTCTCATACAGATATTTTTGTTCAACATCAAGTCACCTAGGTGACTCAGCCCCTCTAGAGCCCAGATTTGGCACCTAGTGATTTCTGGCTTTTCCCAAAACTAAATTCACCTTTGAAAGGGAGGAGATTTAAAACCATCTAGGAGAGTCAGGAAAATATGATGGAGCAGCTGATGGCAATTGGGAGAACTGTGTGAGGTCCTAACATGTCTCCTTTGAAGGGGACTGAGGCATCATTGTCCTATGTACAGTGTTTCTTGTATCTTGTACCTTCTTCAACAAAAGTCTCTATTTTTCATATCGTTCAGCTTGACACTTTCTGGACAGATCATATATGCACACTTGGCAACAACACTTTTGGGCATGTCCCTCCCTTTTAGATTTCTTACCCTAATTATCCAGCTGCTCTAGTCGCCTACTCTGTCCTCCATCAGAGGGGTGAGCTTCACCTTTCTGCTACCCTGGCCACTTGGGTTTAAGAGTGCCCCCCTTACAATGCCACAATTTCCTTAGATCAGTTCTCAGTTTTCAACTGACAAGTCCCCAGCCAGATTTTGGAAGTTCTGCTTTTTATTACTCTTCAAGACATTTAAACACTTTGATTTTAAAAACTATTTTGTCCTAATTTTGAGATTATTATCCATGGAGTATTAGACTCACCAAGCTACTCTGCCATGATCAGAAACCAGAAGCTAGAAGGTAAGATTTGTTTTTTCATTTCTATAATTTGGATTTTTAATTGACATGTTCAACTGTTGCATTTTGGGGGTGAAATTCCTATATTTCTGGAACACGATGATATTGCTCCGTTTTACTGCTTTCAGTTTTGTGGGGGATGTTCTGGGCCCGCCATGCAGTTTCTGACCCAGGAATTCTTAGCCTCTCCTACTTCAAATTTATCTGAGAGTTCTGCTCTTTTACATGGTCCAGCATAACGGCTACTCTGTGGCACAAAACGCTATGCTTGCTTAATGATCTTTTTGCTTCACTAGATTGTCAATGTTTAGAATTTATTTAATCCATAATTTGGGTATTACAAAAAGAAAATAAAAGGTAAAATATATTTGAATGTTTGTACTGAGAAATATTATTTCAAACTTAATTGACACATCTTATATTTTCATTTAAGATTAAATAATAAAAGTGGAGAGTGTGCTTGTGATGGGTATGATAGGCCAAATAGTTCCATGATTTTTAAGAATTTGTCCTAACCACTCAATTCCTGCAACCGTGACTTGCAAGGCATTAAACTCAGAAGTATATTAGATGAAGCATTACTTAACTCGTGTTGATTCTGTTGCTGTGGGATAAATACAGCATCTATCAGTTCAACGGTATAGGATTTAATGAGGTTTTTGTCAGCATGTGTGGGAAATGGGTCACATGCTTCAGTGAGGATGGCAGGTCTGGTATTACTTCATGCAGTTCAATTATTCTGAAAAACAGATTTACCTCCTTTTTTATAGTTAGCTTTATGGTAATGATAATATGGTGGTAAATATTTTCTTTCTTCTTTTATTGCTTATTGAATTTATTGGGGTGACACTGGTTAAAAAATTATAGAGGTTTCAGGTACACAATAACACAATACATCATCTGTACACTGATTGTGTGTTCGCCAGCCCAAGTCAAGTCTCCTTTCTCGCCATTCATCCCCCCACCGCCTCTTCTTCCCCCCACACCCCTTCAGCAATCGCCACACTGTTGTCCATGTCCATGATTTTTTCTCTCTTCTTTCTCATTTTTGCTCAATCCTTCCACCCCCCCAACCCCGCCCCTCAACAGCTAGCATTGCATGCTTTCATTGGAGCTTTTTAAAATGGTGAATGACAGGAACAAAATAGCATAAATAAGCCAATTTGTTTTCAGTGTTATGACTATGGGATTTAAATATTTTGATTATTCATGGAAAATTGTGTTTCATATATATATCTTAATTTTTAAATTTTCCTTTAGTATAAAATGAAATGGAATAAAATGAAAATGAATACAGGCCATTAACTATTGCTAAAGACTGAATGTTGTCTACCCCCACCCTTAATTTATATGTTGAAATCTTAACCCCCAGTGTGATAGTATTTGGAGGTGAGTCTTTGGAAGGTGATTAGGTTGTGAGGGCAGAGCCCTCATGCATGGGATTAGTGCTTTTACAAAGGAGACCCCAGAAAATTCCTTTGTCCCCTTCAGACATGTGAAGACACAAGGCGAAGGTGGTCATCTACAAACCAGGAACTGGACTGTCATTAGACACCAATTCCACTGACATTGTGAACTTGGACTTCTCAACCTCCATACTGTGAGAAGTAAATTTCTGTTTCTTATAAATCACCCAGTTTATTATATTCTGTTATAGCAGCTTAAGGGCTTAAGATGAATCTTAAAAGAATTCCAGACAAAATATTATTTCTAGAAAAAATAGTGTATTTATTTAAATTAGAGAATTAGAATATGGAAGATGATGATTCAATTCTTTTAAAAAATAAAACATTCTATACTCTAAAGCACAGTCAGATTGCATTAATAATTGTATTTCTACAATTTGCAATTAGTCTTTCTTATTACTGTATGCTCTGGTGTGTGTGAAAGAACAGACTTTTTTTTAATGTTTTTTTTTTTTAAGATTTTATTTATTTATAGAGAGAGGGGAAGGGAGGGAGACAGAGAGGGAGAGAAACAGCAATGTATGGTTGCCTCTCACATGGCCCTCACTGGGCACCTGGCCTGCAACCCAGGTATGTGCCCTGACTGGGAATCGAACCAGGACCCTTTGGTTCCCAGCCCATGCTCAATCCACTGAGCTACACCAGCCAGGCCAAGAACAGACTTTTGAAGTGTTTGATCTGGCTGTCATTCTTTGTGATAATGAGTATTTTTTTTCCTACCAAAATAACGTGGTTTTTGTTTTTTGGCCCTGGATGAGTTTTTCCTAGTTGAGTCAAGACAGGGATACAAATTAAAAACTAGACAGCTAAAGAGAGGTGATTTTAAATGACAGCTGGGATCCCCAGAAATGATTTAAAAATATAATCCTATTTTTGTACCTGGTTTCTATTTCCTATCAAGAGATTGATTTGTGATAATTATGTGACTAGGTTTTATAGTATGTCTTTTGACACAGCACTCTAAACTCTCCTATGAGGATTGCCGTGGAAGATATTTTCAATGAAATAGCTACCACTGGTGAAATTACTAAGCATGAATAGAAGAAAATGAGGTAACAAATATATTGGCATATATATATATATATATATATATATATATATACACACATATATATATATATAGTATTTCTAATTTCTACAACTGTTACTTGAAGGATCACAAAAATGAATAAAAAAAGCTAGAAACACAGAATATAACCTTAGAAAACCAACTAGCAAATAATTTCTCTATTAAAACTACAATACAGAATTAGCTACATTCTCTATTGAGAGTCATACACATGTTGTAAAGATGAAAATAGGAACTGTAAAAAGGAACATAGTTGCAGTGGCAGAGAAAGAAGCCAACGGTGGGAAAAATTTCAGTAAGAATATAGTATTTTGTTTATTCTTTCTGGGATAGTTTGAACAAATGCATGAAGATCTGAACTTCTCAAGGATACTTCATTTTTGTGTACTTCATTTCATTTTAATTATTGGCCTTATAATTGGTAATTAGCACATTTTTGAATGAGATAATAGAACCTATCTCACATCGTGGTTCTCCATGTATATTCCCTGGACCACAGACAAGTGTCGCAGTGAAAATCTAAATTTGAACTCATATCTAGTAAAATCGAATTTTAAATTGGATGGAGAAATGATTCTTGACAATGAAAATGTTTGGTACTTTATGCAGGTTATTTTAGGTGCACTAAAGATTACCTATAATTTGGAAAACACTTCAGTTCAATTGATTTTGTATAAAGCATATTAAATATCTAATATGTACAAGGAGGCTTTATAGATATTATGAAGTTTAATAAAAACTCTTAGCCCTCTAGAAAATTACCATATACTTCAAAATATGAGAAATATAAATATAATTTTAAAATTTTATAATATATAAAAATACACAGTGCAAATAATAGAACAGGTATTACTTGTCAATTTATGTGTAATGATATTAATTATTATAAGGATGAAAATGAAATAAGATATCTTCCAGATAGCCTTGGCTCAGAAATACTTCTAAAAAATGCTCAAGGTTTGAATGAAATGTTTTTTACTCATTACTTCCCACAGTGCTGTGCTATATTAAAGCTAACAATATTTTAATACTAATTTTCATGGCTTGCCTACTAATATTCCATTTGGCCTCAATTTCTTCTAGGCTTCAGTTAATCAAATTAGTTCATGCGTATGGGACTGAAGATTGAATGCACTTTATAATTCTTACTAAACATGCACTTTAATACCCATAAGTGGTGAATCCTCTGAAATTTACTCACTCGTTTCAGTCAATAGGCAACTATGACAATTTGGGAAAACTCATTTGCCTAGTAGATTTCCTTGGGAGATTGTTTTGGTTGGTGACACATGAATCTGAAATTGAGGGCATTATTCAACTCTCTCAGTCAATACAAGGAGAGGAAGTGGGAGTATTCTGCTATTCAAGAAGACAAAATTAATTTCAGTATACATTTTAATTTAGATTAACTTCATAACCATCCACAGTACCATTATTGCATTTCTTTTTTGCATAAATTTTGCATTACATTTAATTCTGTAATCTCAGGAGAAGCAACATATCTTTTTATTATGCACCTCTCACTGCTTGCCCCAAATTCTCCACAGAGATCAAGTCACATAATCATAACAAAAACTAATCAACATCCACTTGTGAAAAAGTAGGTTTGTCAGAGAAAGTAAATAGAAGCAGTAAATCAGGAGACAATTGAGAAGAAAAACGGAGCACTGGGGTTACTAAATAATCCAGAAAGAGGTGGAATCAGAGGCACTCACAGAATTAACCTTTGCCACTCTCTATGATCACACTCTTTAATGTCTCTATGCTTGGAATGCATTCTGCGTTCTAATTAGAGTGGGAAGACTCAATGTTTTTTCTCTTCTCTACCCAAAATTTAAAGTGCAAATATTCATTATTCTGCCTTCCTATATCCCCCTCAATAAATGCGTGGAGGGAGAGAAGAGAAAGCTTTTGTTTGTCTGTAGCTATTGCTTTCGTCTTTTTCTTTCCAATTCAACCTCTTAAAAAGTTTCTTTTATTAAGTTAATTATGGGGCTTATTATAGCTATTTAGTATAGTCTCAGGAGTTTCTATATTATAATAAATCTTGTTAAGGCAATTTAAGGCCATTAATTTAAAAAATGTAATTTGAGAGGGTGTATTACTAATTGACATTATTAATAGTCATAATTAAAGATTTATTATTTAAGGCTTATTTCCATTTTCTTAAAGGCATGCTAATCTATAGGTTTTTAAAATTACCCAGCTTTTTATTGCACTATGATGAGAGAATTATAACTAGTTTAATTATTAATTTTTCCTTTAAAGGGCTTACATTCATCAAATGAGAAACACTTGTTATTTATTCTGGATGCTATTGTTCTTCACACTTTTCTCTTTCCTGCTAATTCAAATAATAAAGACATGTTATAAATTATCATGGTAAAAAAAAGACTATAATATACCACTTGAAGGGAAAAGTCAGCAGTTCATTCATTAAGAGTTAATGACTCTACTAGATCTTGATCTAGTATCAAGATCATTTGCAAAAAATTTGTGACATTGATATCTAGTGATTATTCAGACACAACAATTTTCCCCATTATTATAGATTTTACTACTAAACTATTGACCAAGGGAAGGACTGCAAGCATGAGAATAGATGGTATAGTGCTTACCACTATCTTCACTGGGGGGAGGGGCAGCAAACACAGGAAATTTTTATCTTACATCAACAGGGTTAAATTGGGTTTTATTACTGCTTATCAGCCAATTGAAAACTTCAATTTCATAATCCATTTTTCTCATGCGTAAAATATAAATAATATAACTCCTGTAAATGATATCAAAGGTATATGTAGAGTATAATCATATATTGTTTACATCCCTTATAGTGTGCTATTTCCATGTAAAGGATTCTTACTGTTTAAATGTGTATATTAACAATCAATTTATTCAAAAAGAAGAATGAAGTTAGGCTAGATGGACCATCTTGTTTGGCAATTTCAAGATCTATAACAATAACTCTTTCAGAATTCTATAATATTTTATAGCCTGGTAAAAATTATACCCTAAATAAAAGAGAAATATAGATGAATCACATTGATGAATATTATGCAAATATTTTAAATGATAAGAGGTAATAGAATACAATAGCACAATAAAATAGAATATCAAATATAAAGTCATGAAGGAGATTTTATTCTAGAAATAAAATGTATTTTATTACTAAAAATATACAAATGTAATCTAGCATATTAATAGAACTTAAGAAAATGATTACATGAGTATCTCCATAGATTCAGTGTGGATTCAGAAAAAAAACATACGAAAACAATATAAACATTAATTTATGTTTAAAACATTCAGTAAGATAACAATTGCTAGATAGATCATTGACATACACACAGAGAGACACACACACAGAAAATTAAAATATCAATATGAAGGTCAAGAGCCCAAGCTCATTTAATGAGAAACACTAATGAGAAAGCTTGTCTATTAAAATTATAAACAAGATAGAGAAAGACACTATTTCTAAGGACAGTTAACAGTTTGTAGGAAATATTAACTAATGCCGTTAGACAAATGAAATCATTAAAATTGTATGAAATGAAAGTCTAATTCTGTCTCTACTTGCAGATGATATACATTTAGAAAATCAAAATATCAGTGAAAAAATATAAAAAATAAACAAATAATGTATTAAAGTAAAAAGCAGTGTTATACTGGAGCCAGTTTGGACTGTCATTTAAAACAAATTGTTAAAAGTTCAGGAATTTTGCAAAGCAGAGGATAAACATTTGAAACTTTGTAATTGGCCACAGTGGGTATATTTATTCTACAAAATTTAGCAAATGCAACAAATCAGCATATCATTTCAAGCTGGCAATAAAGTAAACATACAGAAGTCAATAACTGTATATATATATATATATATATATATATATATATATATATATATATATATATATATATCTCCTGACAGAATTCACACTGCTTCAGTGTAGTCAGTAGGGTAG
Organism: Micronycteris hirsuta; assembly: GCA_004026765.1. Classification (NCBI taxonomy): domain Eukaryota; kingdom Metazoa; phylum Chordata; class Mammalia; order Chiroptera; family Phyllostomidae; genus Micronycteris; species Micronycteris hirsuta. The sequence goes on along the minus strand of PVJI01008212.1, from coordinate 3,406 downwards.
TAATATGAGTGTAATAATTTGTAGTTTTAATTTGAACATTTCACCTCAAATGTCATATGGTGTGCTTGAGTGGGATATTATGTTATAGAATTACATTCTTAGGATTTTTGTAATAAAAAGGGGCATTATTTGTGCCAGACACTGGTTTGTTGAAAAGCAAAAACTAGAAAGCACATATACTAGATTAGAAGAGGATATTTTTATAATAGCAAGCTAATAAACTGCTAAAATAAATAAAATACAAATCTATATAAAAATTCCTAAAAATTTTATGAGTAAAACTAAAAAGATCTTGAAAAACATACCAATTTATTGGATAAAAAGAATTTTCATAAGAAAGTTGTCAGTTTTTGTAAACAAACAGAACATTTTTCCAGATAAGAAATATAAGTCCAATAAGCACATGAAAAGATACTGAACATCATTAATCATTAAGGAAATGCAAATCAAATCTATAATAAGATACAACTTCATACTATTTTATGATAGTGTGATTATCATTAGTAAAAGAAAGTAGGGAAGCAAGGAAGGAAGAATAGAAAAAAGGAGGAAAGGAAAAAGGAATAAAAGAAGGTGAATGAGCATACAAACACAAGATTCAGGGGTAGGCAAAGTAGCAGTGTGAGAAACTTTACATTGCTTTATTTTTGAGTTAAAGAAGACATAAGCATTGCTTGATCATGGTTTAAAAAAATGGAAGAAAACAACTGTATATCAGGAAGATGGACAAGAATAACAAATGTATAATTCCAAAGGAAATATGGACAGATGGATTTAAAGCAATAGTAGGTTAAATTTATTTTCAATAATATGATAGATGCATTTCTTCCTTTCAGACACAGGGAAAAAGAAAAATCTGTATGCATGTATGCAATAAAGGAAGGGAGAATGAGACTAGGAAAAGTTAATGATGTACATTATGGATACATCACATATCAAACTAATATATTGCTTTAATGGCTTACAATTTTGATCCTGTATTTTGATTCTTCTTTGTGTTTTTTCATCAATTCTTGCTCCTTGTTGGTTCTTCAGTGACAAAGTTGCTAAATGATGGAGAAGGATATTTGAAATCTTTGTGTTCTTTAATATAAGTTGTGTATGAATCAGTTGAGCAGACCAAAGCAGGGTATCTGAATATCACCAATAGATTTTTATTAAAAGGAACACAGTAATTAGTTTTCACACCCGTATATGTTAGAGTTCAGATACTTATTCTGGGGAAAATAAATATTAATTAATCTTGTGATCTACCTTTTGACCCAGCAAACCCACTTGTGGGAATACATCTGAGGGAACTCAAAACACTGATTCAAAAGAATGAAAGCACCCTTATGTTCATTGCAGAATTATTGACAATCACCAAGATATGGAAGCAACCCAAGTGTCCATCAGTAGATGAGTGGATAAAACAACTATAGGACATTTACACATGGAATACTACTCGGCCGTAAAAAGGAAAATTTTACTTTTCGGGGCAGTATGGATGGACCTGGAGAACATTATGCTAAGTGAAATAAGTCAGTCAGAGAAAGACAAATACGATGTGATTTCACTCATATGTGGAATCTAATGAACAGACTGAACTAATGAGTAAAATGGGGACAGATTCACAGATGGAGAGCAGAATGACAGCTGGGGGGGGAAATGCAGGGGTGGAGGGATGGGCAAAATGGAAAAAGGACTCATGGACATGGACAACAATATGGGGTTTTCTGGGGGGAGGAGAGTATAAGGAGATTAAATAGTAATGGAAAAAAAGTACATAAAGACTAAATTTTAAAAAGTTTTTAAAAAGAAAGTTAGTTTCAGAGAAAAAACTATCTTTAATTAGTAACCTTTTAATAATGTCTAGATTCATTAAAAGTAAAATAAAATACAAAGTCTATACTCTCATTTCAGATATGAAGAATATTTGTATTTTTTATGTAAAAAGTGTTATAATTTTATATTTGTATTGTTAATCTAGGAGGGACCATTCTATATATGTTTGGGGTGATTTTCCTTGTTCTCAATATACAGAGTTAGTTCTTCTTATGATATTTTCTCACAGCACAGGAGTGTTTAAGAGAATACTCTGAAAGAGTCCAAAAATTTCTCTTGCAGGGTGTTTAAGATCATAACAGGATGATATAGCATCAGTAACATTTGCTATCAGGATGCAGAAATAATTTAACAACATAATAATCTTCTAAAACTAATTTAATATCATTTTATTTCCATTTTATTTTTAACATTTTAATCTTTTCTATTATTTTTATTTTCTAATTCCATAGTAAAATTAAATAATTTTTTTCTAAAGAAACTGATTTCATTGACATATTCTCCTTAACTTATCTACAACTATAGCTATGTATTATATATTTTATACATTAACCTAAATGGTCTTCATTGAAATCATTATGCCATGTTTTATCTTTATGTTTTTTATTCTTTTTACTTAACTAGTTCTTGAATGTATTTATCACATTTAACAGTTGCAGTATTTTATTCTACTGCCATTCTGCTTTAACATTACCATTCCCAACATCTTTTAAAAAAGGATCATATGGTATTTGTCTTTCACCCCCTGGCTTATTTCACTTAGCACAATGCTCTCCAGATCCATCCATGCTTTTGTGAAGGGTAGGAGCTCGTTCTTTCTTTCCTGCTGTGTAGTATTCCATTGTGTAAATGTAGGCACCCATCAGTAAATGAATGGAGCCATAACATGAGTTTCTCAAGCAACATTCTCTTCCAAATTTTTCTTAAATGATCATAATTTTAAAATAATGTAATTTAAATACATGTTTAAAAATCATTCAAAAATTTAAAATCTCCTTCCTTGACTCCACCTTTTGTTCTATTCACGAGGAGTAGCAATTCTTAACAATTTCTGTTTTTTAATTATTTTGCCATCTAATATTAAATCTTTTAAAATGTATAATTGTCTTGCCCTGGCCAGGTAGCTTAGTTGGTTAGAGTGTTGTTCTGACACACCAAGGTTGCAGGTTCTATCCTTGGTCAGGGCACATAAAAAAATTAAGCAATGAATATTTAAATAAGTGGATCAACAAACTGATGTTTGTTGCTCTCTCTCTCTCTTCTCTCCCCCCTCTAAAATCAATGAGTAAAATTAAAAAACAATGTATAATTGTTTATTTTTAGAATTTTTTATTTAGGCTGTAATTGTTAGCTCCCTATTAAGGAAGATGTTATGTGATCACATAACATTTAGATATCTTCCAACAGACTATTTTCTACAAATCCTATTTTTATAAATAGTTTTCTAGTAAACCCATTCTTACATTTTAGATTACTATCTGTATATTGTGAGAAATAATAGCAATGAAAGCAGCAGACTGTTTTACTTGTTTGTAAATCAAGCCATTTCTGAAAGCCTACTGGTTGAGAAAAAAAAAAAAAA
>PVJI01008211.1:0-72547 GCA_004026765.1 Micronycteris hirsuta | reverse complement strand
GCCCCTGCTTCTGCTCGTGGCCTTCTTCTCCTCTGTGTCAGCTCTCCCTCTGCCTCCCTCTCATAAGGATGCCTGTGGTTGGTTGCCCACTAGCATAATCCAGGGATAACCCCCCCACCTCAAGGTCCTCAACTATTCAAAGTCTCTTCCAGCATATAAGGCAACATCCACAGGTTCCAAGGATTAGAACATGGATGTCCTTGGGGGTCATTATCCAGCCTACCATACCTACCTAGTCTTGTCAGTTTTTTTTAAAAGTCAGGCTTATTGAGGCATAATTTACACAGAGTAAATTTCACCCATTTATAAAAGTGCACAGTGGCCCTGGCTGGTGTGGCTCAGTGGATTGAGTGCCAGCCTGCAATCCAAAGGGCTGCTGGTTTGATTCCCAGTCAGGGCACATGCTGGATTGCGGGACAGGTCTCCAATAGGGGGCACTCTAGAAGCAACCACACACTGATGTTTCTCTCCCTCTCTTCGCTTCTGTATAAAAAATAAATAAATAAAATCTTTTTTTTACATTTTTATTTTGTTCAAGTACAGTTTTCTGCCTTTTCCCCCACCCCTAAATAAATAAAATCTTAAAAAACAAAACAAAACCCTGGCTTGTGTGGCTCAGTGGATTGAGTGCCAGCCTGTGAACCAAAGTGTTGCCAGTTTGATTCCCAGTCAGGGCACACGCCTGGGTTGCTGGCCAGGTCCCCAATATGGGGCACGTGAGAGGCAACCACACATTGGTGTTTCTCTTCCCCTCTTTCTCCCTTCCTCTTTAAAAAAAAAAAGTGCACAGCGGTGAGTTTTGACAGGAGTACATTGTTGTGTAACTACCACCACAATCAAGATACAGAACATTCTCTGTTTATGTTCATGTGCCTCTTTGTAGGGATCTATTCCTGTGCCTACAATTTCATCTTTTCTAGAATGTCATATAAATGGAATCATACAGTATGTAGTCTTCTGTGTCTGGCTTCTTTCACTTAGCATGATGTTTTGGAGATTCACCCATGTCATTAATGTGTTTCTTTCTATTGCGGAATATGCCTCCATTTCTGTATCCATTAACCAGTTAATAATATTTGGGTTGTTTTCTCTTTGGGGAAATTATGAATAAAGGTGTTATAAATATTTGCTTGTACGTTTTTGTGTGGACCTGTTTCCATTTCTTCTGAGTAAATCCCTAGGAAAAGAATTGATTGATTGTGTGATAAGCATGTATTTAGCATTTAAAGAAAGTGTATGATTTTGCATTCTTACTAGCAAGAGATGAGAAAGTTCTAGTTCCTTTCTATCCTTACCAACTCTCCATGTGGTCTTTCATTTTAATGTCAGCAATCTTAGTGGGCATGTAGTAAGATTTTTAGTTTTAATTTGCATTTCCCTAATACTCAATGGCGTTGAACATATTTTTATGCACTGATTAGCTATTTGGTTATTTTCTTTGGTGATGTGTCTTTTAAACTTCTTTTGTCCATTTTTTTTAAAGATTTTATTTATTTATTTTTAGACAGAAGGGAAGGGAGGGAGAAGCAGAGGGAGAGAAACATCAATGTATGCTTGCCTCTCACGTGGCCCCCACTGGGGACCTGGCCTGCAACCCAGGCATGTGCCCTGACTGGGAATTGAACCAGTGACCCTTTGGTTCACAGCCCACACTCAACTTTTGTCCATTTTTAATTGGTTTATTGATCTTATTATTGAATCATCAAAGTTTTTAATATAGTCTATGTACAAATATTGCTAGGCAAATACTGCTCTTCATCTGCGGCTTCTCTTTTCACTTATTAATATCAATTATGTTTTAAGTTGAAGATTAGAGTTAAAAACCACATCTAAAGTGGGTAATACAAAACTTTGGACAAGAAAGCTTTTAAAAAGTAAAACTAAATTAACATGCATACATTCTTAGCACTCAGCTTTGATCTTAGAATTAGTTACTTGAGAAAAAAACATCATCTGGATCCCAGACCGCTGGACTACTGTTTTTAATTTCCTGCTATATGACTGAGAATTCCATTTCTTCAGCTGTAATTTTCAAGAGACATAAAACAGCATTTGTTATGCTCTCAACATTTGGCTCAGCAGCAATTGTAAAATGCTAATCGTGGTGCTGAGCTGACATTCCTTGGTGACATTGGCATACCGCAAAAAGCGTTTGGCAGGGTCTGAGGCTATACATATTGAAGTTGTTTATTTATTTTTGTTTAAGAAACAGACAGACAAGTTAATTTCACCTCCATTTGGGACACAGAAAAGAATCAATGTTTGCCAAATAGAAAAACACAAAATTGGTAAAGGGAAAAAAAATTGTATTTTCAAGCTTCTAAAATGGAATTAGAAACAGAGGAGAGGGGGGACAAAAGTTACCCAATGACTAGAGCGCGTCCCTCCTTCGATGGTCTCAGCTTTCCACCTGAAATCCTCGCTTCTTGAGTTCCCTGGCTGAGGATTCTATCCCACGCTAAGAGCAGAAAGCAACTTCAGAATACCTGGCTGGCATTTTCAACGACTGGGCACTGTTTTAAAAACATTCTGTGATTTGAGATTTGAGGTGAATACTGAAAATTGGAAGGTACAAATTGCTTCCTGCTGGAAACACACCCTTGTTTGAAGAAGGTGTTACAGGGCACAGCCTTATTTTAACACCCTGAACCTCAACCACCCTCTGGCCTCCAAGGGAGAAATGTATAAGTCATGTTCTGAAAACCAGAACCCAAATCCCCAAGGTCAGGGTGCCCAGATCAGAACGGCAGTGGGCCTGCCCCGGTAGGAGGGTAGGACCAAGGCCTGCCTTCAGGCCCTTGCCCCAACACTGCTGAAAAGGTGCCCCGAGAGGAATGTTATCAAACCATCTCGTTCTGCCCTCTCCGTCAGCCTGACAGGGACTTGGAATGCACAGCTGGCCCAGAGCTGATTACCTTCAGGTACTGTTAGGTCGAGTTAAAAATTCCATTAGCAGTGCTCAGGCATTGGGAACAGGGGTTCGTAGGGGTGGGCTTTTTCTAGTTAACAAGGGAGAAATGGCTTCTCATCTCACAGTTACTGCAGGGAGAGGACACCAGTTTGTTTACATTCTACAAAGGGGAAGTGCCTGGGCTCCACAGGCTGGTGGCGGAGGCCAGGAGTCAAAGAGGAAACAGAGCAAAATCAGGCTGTCCCCTAGTCATCAGCCGGATGGGAACCGCGGGGCCTCCCCAGAGCAACCCAGCGCCAGGGGCCGGCCCAGCCCAGCCGCCGGTCACCGCGTGTTTCTCAAATTGTTTTTCATTTTCTTATAATAACCCTCCTCCCTCACCCAAACCAAACACTGAAATCTTGCCCTCTATTTACCAAGCTCCAAGGTGGGCAATAAAGATGAGTGCTATCTGCTGCTCTCTGCCTTGCTTTTAATTGTATTCTAGAAGAAATTCAATTAGACCATCAGAGTCCCATCTTCCTTCTTTGAGGCTTTTGGGCTTGAATAGCTCAGAGAAGTACCTCCCCTGGCCTCGATATTTTAATAAATGCTTGATTGTAATGGTTTTAAAAGGAAAAACAGAAAGAGAGAAGACATGCAGAGGCAACTCAAAACAAAACTAGGCATTTGAAAGGACTCTTCAGGTTGAGCTGTCTTCCCACGCAGCCTCCTGTACTGCTGACATTGTCTCAGGACCAGGGCTCATGGTCCCTGCTTTCCTCCTCATCTGCACACTTAGTTGTTCGGTAGCTGAGAATGGGACACCCTGGCAGAGCAAGGAACCAACAAAGCAGCCACTGGGTGCTGAGGGAACAGCTCTATCTGCCTTACAGCGATTGTCCTGGGCCTTCCTGGCAGCCCTCACGGGTTCCCTGCGTGTGGCCCCAGTTTAGATGGAGGGGGAGGCCTCGGCAGCCAGCATGTGTGCGTCTGAGGGGAGAGGAGAGAGAAGACCGGACCCCCAAACCCAGCACTGAGCAAACACCTCGGAGGGGGCTTCCCACTGACCTCACAGTCAGCCTGAGACTGGGGATTTCCTGTTGTGACCCGACAGACACTGGCACGACGGTTCGTGCACTTAGCTCCACACTGGTCACTGTGTGGACGAGATGTCACGAAGCGTTGAAGTGGATGGTGTGCCAAGGCACAGGGGCAGAGAGCTACCCATGTGGACACCACGGAAGCCCTGGGACACCTTTGGAAAAGGCCACCCGGGGAGAATTGCAGAGGACCTTGGTGCTGCCAACTTCAAAAACTCAACACACGCAGCCAACCACCTAAGGGCCATTCCCAGACAAGCCCCTGTCTCGGTGCCTCACTCCCCCACTGAGATGTGACCTTGCAGACATGTCGGCGAATTTCTGGACCTCACTGCTGTCTATCTGGGCTAGAACGCTCCTGTCTTGAGAATGTCTTTGCTGCACGCTGCAAGGAAGAGAGAAGAGGCGATGGGACAGCAGGAGGAGGTGCTGGGCATCCTGTCTGCTCCTGATGTGGCTGCGAGCGGAGTTTTGGGAAGAGAACACTGAGCTATGTGCTCCGGTCTGCAAAGGACAGAAGAGGGTCCTCCAGGTCCGAGAGGGGGAAGGCCGAGTCAGGGATGTGGAAGTTAGCCCCAGCCCAGCTAGCTTGCCTTCAGCTTTGTTCCCAGCCCCCTAAAGACATGGTGGGAAGCCCTCAGATGGCTCTTGGCCTTCTCCTCTGCCATTGCCCGTCTTTTCCTGCCGCCTGCATTGCAAGGCTGGTCTGGGCAGTGGTGAGGCAGAAGGGTCTCTACGTTTTTAGGTGGAAATGTGCACTGACGATCACCATGGATATTGTCCATAGAGTGGACCACCTCTCAGCCAGAGCAGCTCCCCTGACAGGGAGGAGGGGCCCTCTCTCCGCTGCCACACGCCTGGTCTTCGTTAACTGATGATGATGGGATCCTGCCACCGTCCACTGCTTCCTTGGCTGTGGTCCACACCTACCTGAATGTGGTGTGGGGTTTATGAAGCTTGTGTTTGGTTTTCCTTTTCTTCTTGAATATGGGGCTTTTTGAATACTCAGGGTTACTGGCATAAAAGGTGCCATGCTTTCTGTGGGACAACTGACCTGAGTCAGAGCCCTGCAGGTGGCTCCTTTCCTCCCACTGGACACCCCCATTTACATCACAGCCCCACCCCCGCCCCAAGTAATTAGCAGTCTGCAATGCGCTCCTCTTTGCTGCCACAAGCTCACAAGCTCTGTGCGACTGAGGTCACAGACAGTCAGATGGAATGTCCTATCGCCCAGCATCGATCAGATTAGTAACCTTGTGGCTATTAATTGCATTTTCTCAACTCAATACCAAGTGCATTGTTTGTGGCATAAAAAAGTAAATACGAATAGGATGTTTGTTACCTTTTAAAATGTAACTCTCTACTACCTTTTCAAAGCAGGGTATATAAGAGAATAGGTAGGATAATGCAATATTAATGTTTCTGGAGCAAAATAGCTAAACTAGATTTCCCAAGAGTCATTTAATTTCTGTAGAAGGCCTTTTAGGGCTCCAGTTTCTTCAGTGCTCAGGAAACTCCTCTCTTCTTTGCTTTTTTGGGGGTGAGGGGGGCCCAGGGGATACCCTTTTGTGTGGTACACGTCACAAAGGGCAGGCACAAACACTGAAGCCAAAGGGAAATCAGGTAATTTCTGTAAGCGACTGGAGAAATCTCAAGTATTGTCCAGGGATGACATGTGGTAGGAAGAGGAAGAACTTACCACGGGCAGTGCTGCTGGGGAGGCCGAGGTCCGGAGGCTGGCGAAGCGCCCTGGTGGGACGTGGCATCCTGCTCGGTGATGCTGAGCCCAGGCAGAGCAAGAGAGCTGCGAAGGGAACAGTCACTTCCCTGGTTTCTCCATAATGTCTCTCTGTGCTTTCCCACCTTTCCACATGAAGAAACTGAGGCCCTGGCAGTCGGAGGCTTGACAGACAGCCGTCACTGGTGGTAAAGCAAGTGACATACCTTCCACTGACGTCACTGAAACCCAACTGACATCATGAGGGTCAAAAGCAAGCACAGGACTTCCCCACGTGTTCATTTTCAAGATTCATAGAATTCCAGGGGGAAGATATTTGGGGAACAAGTAGCTAAATAATTATCCATTAAAATTCCCTGACAGTGAGATCTGTGAGTGAGTGGGACAGTCACTAAGGGATCATCACATGTGCTATCCAGCATGCACTTCCTATGAAAATGTTTGCATTTTTTTAGGCACCTAATAACCATGCTCCTTTTCCAATCCATAATGGACAATACCCATGACTTGGGCATTTTTATGTAATAATAAAAACGTCAATGATTTAATAACTGATAAGTTCCAGGCACCATGACGGACACCGTATCTCAGTTAGTGCCTTTTAGGTTCCCCTCTCACCCCTATCGCTCTGGCAGAGGATTTTCTCACACGTGCCTGGAGGCCATGCAGAGCTGGCCCAGCCTGGCTCCCCTCCTGGCTGGGGACTGAGCCAGAGGTTCACTGCTCCAGGCACCCTCACGTGTGAAATTTGGATGGAAGCAGCCCTTTGCATACCCAACTACTGTGAAGACAGAGGAGAAAACAAAGGTGAAAGAATGATTAGCCTAAGACCAAGCACTGGACGTTCTCCATCTGTGGAAGATAATTTAAAAAAAAAAAAGAGATAATAAGTGCGAATCTACTGTTTTTTTTTCTTTCCCACTTAGCTATTTTCCATATATCTTTATTATTTACTTTTGATGGGCTATGAATCTCGCAGGAGCATAAACCCTTTCCAGCAGATTTAATTGGGGTGGTAAAAAGGCAGGTTTCCTAAGGAAACATAATCATGGTGGCCACGTAAAAGTGAGGGGTAAACAGTTCAAGGGCAGAAAGGCTCCAATGTTTGCTATGCCACAAAAACCTGCCTACTTTGTAAGCTACAGCAACACCCCAGCAGGTGGACTAAATGTACCCTCAGAGAAATTTTAAGTTGTGTTATTAATGTTATAATCTGAGGGCTCTTGAGTATGGAAATGTCAGTTGGAAAATAGGGGCCCATCTGAGAAACTCATCTCATAGGCAATTTGGGGGCAAAGATATACACACACACATATGCATATACGTACAAATATATATGTGCAAATATATTTATACACATAGTATATATATGTATACATATAGTTTATATAGTTTAGCACTAAACTGCATTTGAGTAACACCTACGAACATGTCCATTTAATTTTAACCACCGGGTTATGGGGATCATCAAAAATCAAACACAATAAAAAGGAACAATATCTATGGCATTTTAAAGCCTATCCTATTATTGGTTAGTGCTCCCCTCAATTGTTTAACTGCAGTTGGTTCCACTTTCTCAGTGAGGATGATTTTTACACATCTGAGTTAAAAAATAATGCCGCTTGCAAGTGCAAAGTTAAAGACCAAGACAAGGCCTATTAGACTAACATTACACCTTTTTATTCCCTGTACTTATTTTGTCAATTACTAATTATTTCCCTTTTCCTATGCAACAAAATAGAAGCCATAAAATCTTTGATTTAATGAAAACTTTCCTACCAAATAGGTCCTCCAACTCTGCTGAAGGCTTGTAGGTAATTTATCTACCTCAGCAGGCAATGACCTTTCGTGAATCATGAGTCATTCCTCACTCCTAATGAGATGGAGCCAGATGCCTTCCCACCCTCTGCACGGCCCCTCCCTCCTCCACCCGGCAGAAGCAGCGCTGCGCCTGCCCCCCAACTTCTCTGAAGTGGGCTGTAATTAGTCCCTGCGCAGTGAGCCCGCTCAGGGGCCAAGCCCCCTCCTCTTTATGCTCTCTCCTTAAGTTGGCTGAACATTGAATGTTCTCTAAACAGATCTGAGGAGAAAAGGGTGAGTGACAGGAAAGGCCACAAAGTCTCATTATTGTCTGGGAAGCAGGGATAAGTTCCTGGTGCCCCCAGGGCCTCACCGCTCCTCCGCCTGCGCACCGCCATGGAGAACAGAGCCAGGCGCCGAGATTCAGCAGCACAGAGCTCCGGGTGTTCCAGAGGTCCCCAGGCAGTTTCGATGGAGTAGATGATGTGTACACATATTTAAACTGCATATACATATTGCTGACTGTATATTATATACCTGTATGAACAACTTAATGTTGTATAATTATATACGTGGAACATTATGTTACTGTATGTGCATATATGTATCACTGTCCTATACCAATAGTGTAAATGCATCACAAAACAAATACAAAGAGAAGAAAAATGAGATAAATAATAAAGGTGAATATAGGTTTTTAACTATTTTTCCCAGTTCACTTCTGGACCTGCTTACAAATCTTTCCGCTTTCTGGGGGTCCAAAGAGAGAAGAATGACATGTGTTTTGTTTCAAAGTGATCGTTACACGGCCCTAAGCGACATGGCCAAGGGCCCCGGGCCGGGCCAGCGCCAGCCACCCTCCTACACCGCAGCGCTGGCCTCCCGCGTCGGAGGCGAAGCGGGGAGGTCAGACCGTTCCCCTCACTCCACCTCCTGCCATGTTTTTCATGCTATGCTTTCCCCTCACGAGAGAGGCTGCTGCTGGGACAGTGAAATGTTTGCAGACAAATAGCTCTGGAGTTTCCTCCAGAATGTTTGATGACTCTGTCTTCAAAGTCGGTGGGCAAAGGGGGAAGGTTTGGGAACAAAGCTGCTGGCCGAGGAGGAGCTGGCACCGCACCGGCGGATGCAGGCTACTCCAGTCCCGCCGCAAATCCTAGACTGCCGCTGGGAGGGGGCGAGGGTCACACAGGGGAGAGCTTGTCTTTCTCACTGAAAGAAGGCAGAGGTGGTCTCTCACTGCCGCCTCCACCGCCTGGATGCAGAAGATGTGAACACTGCGAATGAGAAGCCACTGGAGTGCGTGCAGGGGTGTGTGGAGGGCGCGCGGTGAGGCCTGAACGTCACGCCTTGCGGTGATGGCTTCTTGCTGCCGTGTCTGTGGAGCAACGTAGTTGAAAATACCTGGCAAATCAAAGTGCACAGAAAACCCAACTTTGAAATGTTTATTCAGTGTTTCATAAATTAACGTGCATTCATATAACTAAATGAGGATACCTTTCAATTATTTTAAATGCATGAGGTTGAACAGACTCTCCATGCTAATTTTACAGATAAAATTATATTTTTTTCTGGGGGAAAAAAAAGAAACCTAATTTCTTCTAATAGAGTATTTCCTCATAAGATCTAGATATTATTAAATTCCAATAAAACAGAGTCATGGACAAAGAAATTGTGGGGTGTTAAAAAATAACTTATTAAAAAAATAGAATTCTTTGATGACTTTTGCATTTGAAATAAGCTACCAAGAATACTAAACACTTGAACCTATGTTTCAGGGAGATAATTTTCTAAAAAAAAAAAAAAAAAAAAGTTTCTTTCTAGGTGGACGATTGTGCTTTACTCACATGTCTGGGTGAGGCCAGCGAGCACAGCCTGCGAATGGCGGCCCTGGATCTGACACGTTTCTGTGTTGGCTGTGGGATTTCTGCCCTAAATCTGTCAGGACAGTCCTCTGGCCACTTCTGCAAAAACCCTTGGGGACAAAATTTATTGTTATGCCTCAATAGCTTTTTGTTCACCTCCCAAACAGGGGTCCTGGGTCACACTAACGATCGTGGGGAGACAAAATGCTATCTCTATATTTTATTAAACAGATCTCTTAATAATTAATCATATGTGAAAATTATTTTCCATCACTCTGACACTAAGGTTAACGTGTTCGGGTTTTTTTCCTCAGCCTGTTTCTTTTCCTTCTAAATTGCCCTCGGTGGGTTCCCTCAGCTACCAAGCAAGCGAGTGGAGAAAGGCCAATTTATGGCTTGGCTTTTTAAACCATAATCACCCCTCTGGGCTTCTACTGGAGAAGGGCTGGGGGGTTTTGTCAGTTGTCAGATAAACACCTGAGAAAATGTGTTCTCAGAACCCCCAAATCCGTACAGGGGCCATGAAACCATGGGCAGGAACAGATCCACGGAGGTCCCCTCGGAGCCCGAGCATGGCATGCCGCCTCCACCAGGGGATGGCATTACTGGAATATAACGACATGGCTCTGAGTTTCTGTGTTTTGGGGAGAACATGTCTTAATAAACTAAGACTTGCTTTGTACATCCGTGGAAGGGCAAGAAGAGGACGCCGACTTGCTGAGTTGCTAGCCCTGAGTTCCACGTGCAGACATCGGCATGGCGCTGACGCTGCCTGACCCTGTGCAGAGACAGAGACGGGTGGTGTCTTCGGGAGTCTGGGCCCTGGCCACTGAGATTAATACCAGACCAGGGACAGTACTAGGGAAATGCACAGCAAGCAGTTCTTCTGACCTTTCCTTACTGAAAGGTCAGGAAGAAATCGGAGGTAGTCTTTCACTGCTCCCTTCATCCAGGGCATTCCTTCTGGACAAGAAGTGCCCCTTGCAAACACCGGACCAGGCGGTGTGTGCCGGGGGAATGTGGAGTTGGGCCTGCATTAGGAGAGGGGCTCCGAGGACTGTCTGGGCAGAATGAGGCGGTGTATGTGCACGGCTGAAGCTACCAAACCAGGCGATGCAAAAGCCAAGTGGGCAACGGAATGGTTTAGAAACGCACGGAAGAGCAATGACTGCTGGCAGCAGCGTCGATATTCTCCCTCTGAGCACTAATTACATTATTAAGCAAACAGACCAACACAGGGTCTGCGGGACGGAAACACGTATTTAGGATCCAGTCACTCTCCACTTGGCTGTAAATAACCCTGTGAGACACACACAGTTCTTTCCAAACAAAGTGGACACTCTCCTTAACTTCTCTTTACTTTCCAAGTGTGAGAAAGGGAGGCCCTGTTTCCACTCTGGCTGTGCTTGGAGAAGCTGGACTCTACATTCAGTGCTACATGGCTCTATCAGTGTATTTCTGAGACTGGTGGTCAGAGCAGCCACCATCTCCCCAGGAGATGCGGGATTTGGGAGACATAGGGGATGGTTTCCAGGAGAGGCAACATGCATTATCTTGTCTACAAACGGCATGCACTTGCTAATCAGAACTTGGCAATACATAAGAACCCAAAGCTCCTTTGCTGTAGCTAAGTCCAGCCTCAAGACATGGGTGTAGACACATGGTTGGGAGAACCCAGGAACAACATGGAAAGGATTTATATGCAATGGGAATAAATCTGTTTTAAAAAAAGTCTAAGAGGAGCTTGCAGAAGGAAATGTGCAGCAGGCTGAGCCAGCCGGGTGAATGGCAGAGAGAATAGAGGCTATTTGAATACTGATGTGGCCCTCACTTTCTTCCATTTCCATTAATGACATGCTCATCAAGGGCAAACAATGGGACCGGCTGCCGGCGCCTGTCACAGTGTGTGGGTGCTGGGATGCCAGGCTGTCATCCCAGGGCTGCATTTAGAGACCCGCACGCTAATAAGAAGTGCTCTGTGCCGTCAATGCAGACAGGTGCTTCCGCGGCTGGGACATGCTCCATTCCCTTTCCCCTGAAACCCTCCTCTCCCAGCCCCCCTGACAGACACCATGAAATGCACAAATTAACAGCCCCATCATGTTGGGCTGCTGCTGCCTGCGGTGAAAGCAGAAAATCAAGTTGTCACCCAGGGTGCAGCGATAAAGCCACAGCCTCATTTCTCTGTTGGTGCCCTGTAATAGCAAATGCCAGACAGCTGGATGGATGGGAGGCTTTAGATTAAGGCCTTGATGCACTCTGGCCAGAGAATTAGTCGTCGCTGTTTCCATGTAGATATTCTGTTCAAAACAAACATCTGGAGAAAGCAAAGTTTCCTAGAGCAGACATGCCATTTGCTTCTGGAATCAAAGAAAACAGCCCAAAACAAGTGGTATTTCTTTAAAAAAAAAAAAACAAAACAAAACTGTAAATTTTATTAGAACTTTATCAAGGACTTTGAGCTAGGTGAAGGTTAACAACTTAGCAGCATCTGGTGCCAAGACCAATCCTGACACCAAGAACATTTCCCAAGACCACAGAGCCTTGAGCTACTTTCATCCGGTCCAGCAAGTCCTCCTTCTCCTGATAGAAAGGACTCGTGCTTCGGAATGTTCAGACTCCATTGAGTAGTCTGCCTAAAGCTGTCCCGAACCCCAGGCCTCCCCATTCCTCACTAGGTAGACTGAGGTTGCCTCTCAGAAGTAACAGACACAACTCGCCCCGCCCTCCCAGCACCACGGCTGGTTGCTCTAGGTGTCCGTGGCCCGGCCCAGCCTGGGCCTGCAGGGCCAAGGGTGCGGAAGGCAAGAAACAGAGGGACCTGGGTCCTTCAGACTCTAAGGAGTTTAATGACATAATGGCCTGAGAACTTCGACATAAAACAGGAAGAGCAACTAACGAAACTTACAACATAAAACCCCCCTCCTGTCATTTTTATGGTGACAGTAAAACACTTTATTGAATTTATGAGCTACATAATGACTATGAAGAATGTAACCTGAATTAGAACCAACTTGAAGTATAGTATCAACTATAAACCCTTTTCCATTACCCCATCCCTTCAGCTTTTTCTGTCCTCTTCCTTTAAACCAAGGGACACGGTGCTCCGTAGACATACGCCCGAGACAGAGTTCACAACTTGCTAATAAATCTTGACTCTTCCTCCAAAGTGCCACAGCAGACACACCTCCAGGGGTAGGACACTCTCTGGGGACAACGATTCCCTCTCAAAGCCTCCGAGCCATTAAAATGCATTTTCAGAAAGAAACCAGTTTGTCTTTTCTTTGCATAAAGCCTGTCAAATCGAGAGGATCTCTGGGGATATACATCAGGTATTTCAATATCTGTAACTCCACATTGTAATGGCCTTTCCAAAATAGAAACTATAACCCCTTAGAAGCTTATGAAAAGCATCCTTGGCCAAGGATCCCATGCGTGTGGGGGTGGTTGTGGGGGGCGGGTGTCTGATGCCTGGGGCTGGGAGAGGAGATGCAGATCGCTGGGCTAAGTAAGCAGCATGTTAGGCTGTGTTTTCTGTTTCCATTTTACTCTCTAAGTCTTCCCATTCCCCAAGGCTTTTTCTGGAGGGGTAATAAAATAAAATGGGTGAAACAAAGCCATAAGCCAGTTAAGTCTGAAAGACATGTCATCTCATCTAAAAGGAAGAAACGGACCATTTCCATGCCTGAGGCTGACAGCAACGCCTGAGCTGGCAATAGTGCTATTCCATTTGATTTATAGAATAATGGGGTGACAAATGATGACAAAAATAAACTTTTACTGCACTGAACTGCTCCTTTATTTATGAAATTTGGCCAAGTAGTGAAATCTTTTATCTGCAAGTTGTAACGTGGAGTGGGAACGAGCGATTATGGTGTGGTAACAGTGATCCGGCGGTGGAGGCTGAGTCAGTTGGAAATGGATTGAGGTAAAATAACTACCGCACCATGATAAATGTGAACAGCGCTTTGCTGACAGATGATCTAACAGGTGTTCATAACAACTATATAAGAGGATTTATTTATGACCAGCCACAGCCGCCGCACTGTAAATCAACCCCAGCAGCTGCACACCGCTGAAACCAAGTCCCTGATGGAGGAGCCGTGCAGGAGCCCAAAGAACACAATTCACTCCAGAATCTTAATCATCAAATAACATTTTTTTAGGTAATTACACCACAGCACAGAAATCATAATTACTTCCAATTAGAAAACTGAGCTGTCCATAACTTTGTTTACAAAATATTTTTCTGTAGGCTCTGTGGCTTTGATGAGGCCTGCGCACCATGGAGGCTCCAGGGTCAAAGAAAGCGAGCCCGTGGGTGACAGCGAGTTCTGTGTGATGCCCGTCGGAGGCCTTGAGCATTTGTCAAGGCTCAAAAGCCAACCTTTACATTGGGAGGATATTTGGTTTCCCCAAACAGCCACACGGCCCTTCCCTTGGCAGTGTGTTTGAGTCCACAACGTGGTCTTGGTTGTCACTCCTGCCCTGACAGCTGGTTTACTGCCAGAGGGGACATGCATACAACAACAAAAGTGTTAGAAACGGGCCTTTAAGGTTAGGCTGAGGCGCCCACCTTCACATAACCTTCCCTAATTACTCTGCAAAGGCGGAACTTAACACTTTTCTCTTTGCAGGTCATGGCCTTAACGATTCCTTCCTGTTATCCATGAAGATGGTAGATGTTACCATAAGACAAGAGTCCTCACTCATCACACTGTTTCAAAACAGAATGAAACACACAGCACGGTTCTCACATGGAGTGAGAAGCGCTTTTGTGGGGAAAATCAGGATCTCGGTTGGCCTACGATTTGAGGGTTATTTTCTCTTCCTTCCCTCCCTCCCAATACTTTCCCCTCCCCTTCCCGGCCAGGTAACGAGAAGGGTGGACAAGGAGAGGCTTCCCTGTTCTCTCCACATGCCCTTGTAGCATCTGCAGTCTTCGCGGGCTGACATGATTGAGTCCACTGGCAGACATGACTATTGATTAGGTTTCTAAATTCCTCTAGGTCTCAAAATAAAGATGCTTCTACTTTTAAGCCTCAACATTCGGTGTCTCTGGCCCTCAAGTTGTAGATGAGAAACCAGTGTCTTAGAATGTCATTAAAGACAGGTTTGAGTCCATGGTAATGACTCCACATTTGAGTTCTGAAGTTTGCATAATTACTGGGCCAGTTACCAATTACATATACATAAGACTGGCTCGAGAGAAACACAAACATGAGATTAAAAACTTCAGCATCACTTCAACTCATAATCGCTTAACCAATAACCAGTTACCAAGGGAATTTCATATTCTTTAGCTGCTCTGACTTACCTAAACACTGACTTTAGAACCTTCGATGGCATAGGAAATAACTAAAATCCTCAAAGAAAAAAATATCTGAAACTGATTGACAAGTAGGACAGTTAAACCAGCAAAGCCTTTTTCTCCTGATCTCTAATTCAATGGTTCCCAACCTTTTTTTCCTGCCTCTATACTGTTCATAAGTGAGCGTACCCCCGCCTGCAGCACCCCAACACTCGTTTCTCCTGGAAACGACCACGCACCACTGAGGAGAGGGCCAGGGCACGGCTACAGGAGAGAGACTATGTGAGAGGGGAAGGGGAAATGAGGGCAAGGAGAGGAAAGTGCACACCGCTTTTTGGTGTGTGGGCAATGTTGCTTTCTGGACAAAGGTATTTAAAAAACATTTTAAGATACAGCCTTAGTCGAAACCAATATACTCTTCCTTCTACTCCTGGAAACTGTTTTCTAAGTGCCAGCCTACTTCTAAGACCTACGAAGCTTCATTGTCTCAGTTAAAACTTCTCATACACCGCTAACCCGATGGTAACTTCTTCCCCTACGTGCAATAGCTCTTCCTGGCGTGATGTGACAATTAATCCTGTAACTGCTTCTCAGTGTTTCCCAGAAACCACGTCGGCTTTCAAACGGCTATGTTCCATGTTTGCTGGGCAAGTGATCATATGAAATCCAAAATGTTTTTCCTCAAAAACCAAGTGAACACAGTGGTTAACTTTGAGGTCATTTCTTAAAATTCTGCTTATTCCAAACACAGGTGTAAATTGGTAGAAAAATAAAAAGTAATGCTACCAAAATAGGAAGACAGTACAGCATTTATTTAGTTGTACCGAATACTGTCTGTCAGCGAGTCGCCTAAAGAAAGGAGACACAGTATGTGCAGATTCAAAAAAATCTTGTGGTCCATCTAAGGGCATATTTTCCTATTAAACACAATTTCCATTCATTCGCGAGTACAACGTTATCATAAACTTGATTTTTTTTGTTCCTCTAAAAATCTCGAGAGGAGAGTAAAAGTGATCATGAAAACTTCCTGAGGTAACTGGTCAAGTTGGAAGGCAGAATGGGAGAAAAAGAATTTTAAAAAAATAAGCAAGCACATGATCAGAGGAAAGTAACTGTCTTTCCATGAACCGACCTTCAGTTGATGAAAGAACAAAAGCAGTGCGCGCCCAGAGGGTGGGGGTCTGGTCCGGCCACCTGTGTGAGGAGAGCGGAGGTGGAAGTGAAGAGGCGGGTTCGGCAAGTCTCTGGAAGCTGTTTAAAGCTGTTGGACTTGGCACCTGAAGCGAGTGGGGTAGGGGAGGAGGTGAGTCTGTGTTAGTATGTAAGCCAAACATGTTTGCAAACCAGGGATCACTAACTTAGCAAACTCCACATTGCCATTTCTTTACTGCCAATTGGATTGTAGATTTCTTGGGGGCATAGAGCCTCTCTTCTATTTTACCGTACCCCTGACAAGGGGTAGTGAAGTTCTTCAACTTCCGCAGTGGATGCAGTCTTTAAATAATAAGGGTCTGTTAATTTTATAAGATGGGGTTCCCCACTCTTACGAGAAAAGATTTTCTACCTTTAAAACATGTTCCCTATAGTATCAAAAAGACTACAGAGAGGGAACAAAAAAGGTGAAAGAGCTTAGGTTTACCTTTAGCTGGTCCAACTTTTCTTTCTTTCTTTTTTTTAATCTCTCCTTATATTCATCATCATTCTGGATTCTTGTCTTCTTTCCCCAAGAGTAACTTCTAAATTCTTAACACCAGAAGCACAGGTTACAGGGGCAAAGTTTTTGTAAGCTATGATAAAGTTACTCAAATGTTTGCAAATATTGGGTTGGCCAAAAAGTTTTAGTTTCTTCCATAAGATGGTTCTAATAGCACTTAGTTGTCTTTAGCTTCATTTGAAACAATTTTGTTAGATTGTATTGTGACAGCTGTCACATCATGTTCATTAAAAAACAAAAAAAGTACCAAAATTGGTAATTTTTTTGTGTAGCCATTTTAATATTGAACATGGAAGAAAATAAGCAACATTTTCAGCATATTATAATAGCTTTATTATTTCAAGAAATGTAAAAATGTGAAAAAAAAAGATTTGTGCAGTGTATGGAAAAAGTTCTGTGACTGACTAAATGTGTCAAAAGTGGTTGGCAAAGTTTCGTGCTGGAGATTTCTTGCAGGACGATGCTCTACAGTCGGGTAGACCAGTTGAAGATGACAGTGATCACATCAAGACATTAACTGAAAACAATCAACGTTATACCACATGAGAGATAGCCTACATACTCAAAATACCCAAACCAATGAAGTTATTGGTGAAAATGAAAAATGTGTCTTTTATTTTATAGAAATGACTACATGGATATTTTGGCCAGCTCAATAGTTATTAGGAAGGGCACATATCCAATTTTAATTTGATAAATTCTTTGTTATTGTCTTTTTAGAATAAAAACATTCTCCTTATCTTATAATAAATAAAACAAATCTATTGTGACACTAAAAATGAGGCTCAGTCTGAAATATACGAGAGCCATTCTTCAAAATTGGTGTACATAAAATGTCACATTAAGTGGACATTAAAATGAAAAAAATATAGCTAGAATTAAGAATTCAACATTGACTAACTCAACTCAATGGAATAATTTAAAGATAATCACGGGTTATGACAAAGTTAAAGGAAATATGAGACAAAGGAATTCTGAATCATTGTACAAAAAACCCCAAGGAAACTCAAACCTGAAACATGGGACTTTGGATATTTTTCTAACTTTACTTACATGAAAAATATTTTAATGATATTAACCTACTGATATTAAAGTGGTTTCAACTGTTAGCATACTACATTATATTACTGATATAGTACAGATTTTAAATCTAAGTTAGCAGCCAAATATATTATGTTATACAAAAGTAAATCTATAACACAACTGAAAATCTACCTGGTTTTAAAGTGGTTTTTCTTTCACTAAAACCGACTGCTTCTCTGCATAATATACAACACTCAAAATATTTACTTTAGGGTAAAGAAAACTCAGCAATAAACTTCTGGATTATAAGTAATTTCCCATTAAAAATGCAAAGACAAATGCTCTTCATATGCTAGTTTATTCATCTTATTATTTAGAGATAATTTCATGATGGCCGATTACAATACCAGGAAATTCATAGAACAAAATTTTGCACACACTTTGTTGTTTTGGTATTTAATTCCAAAAAGAACATGCCAAGCTGAGAGGCCATTTAGACTATTTCTAGGCTGATTTTTGCTTACTGCAGGAAGGAGGGTGATTCCCAATAAATTTTAAAATTTCCATTTCATGCCCATCATTGTTGAAAAAGAGATGGAAGAGAAGAAGGACAGAAAAAGCAGTAGGACAGAGAAAATGCCACACAGATTCAAGAGTTGAGATAACTGACAATAAAATGTATGTTCTTTGGTTAGCAAAGCGAAGAGGGAAAGGACTGCGCACAGGAGAGACACACACTAGCATTCTAAAGCAGGAGACAAGAATGTCAAGGGTGTGTTCTCCCCCCACTGCCAGATGGAAGGGCTATTATTATAAATGAAAGGCAGCAGCGGTGGATGCCAGGCACTTGTGTTGTGTGCCAGATTCTGAGGTCCAGATGTAAGCAGGTTACCCCTGGGACAGGACGGGCTTCAGCTCCCGCAGCAGAACAGAGCCAATCACGGTCCTCTCAGTGTTTATGCTGAGCTGTGCCGTGGAGCCTTCCTTGAGTTCCACTGTGACTAGCATCAACGACCCACTGTGCACAGTTTTAGCTGCAAACCTGTGAGAAAAAAGAGAGAGAGACCTTTTATCATGAGGGGGAAAGAGAAAACAGCATACATTCAAATAGGTTTAAAATAACTCTTTTTTCTCAATAATGTACTACAGGTTCCCTACTGCCAAAGACCCAAAGCCAGCCATTCTGAGAAGCACAATGAACTGCCCGGCACCACGCTTACCACTGCAGGTCATTTCAGTGCATCTTCAGAACAGAAAGTGGAAAAGGGAGTCTATTTTACTCATTAGTTAAACAATAGATGCATGTGAATAATTCTCTATTTCTATAAATTGGGAATCATTCATTTATTTGAAATTTAACATTTTATCATGCATAGGGTCATTTAAAATAAACCACCATATTTTTATTTTTAAACATGGTAAGAAGAGATACCTTTCTCAAAAAGCTTGAAATTTTAACTCCTTATATCTGAAAATGATTACACTAAAGTTAGATCATTTAACATGCATTATAAAACTCTTAAGTTTCAATGAATTCACACATGTTGCAATATTCAAATTCAAACTCTAATCTTGATAACATGTAACAAAATCACGGGACAGCCAAGTGCAGTATCATACTCCCCTCTTCTGAAATTTTTTTAAATGTTCAGAACATTAGATCCTTCTTTTTGCTTTAGAATAGAGGAAACTTGAGGTCTAAGGCTCCATTACTAAATTCCAAGACATGAAGAACCTACTAATTACATGGAATTAAAAGCAAAACTAGCCTTTTAAGCACTGCAATGGACTGAAAAGCTGTTGGAGGCACAAGGAACTTGTGTCAATCCTGCTAATTCATTCTGCACGCACAGTTGAGCCCCAGAGACACGGAGGAAGAGGACGGGGCACTCCTAGGCCTCCATTTTCCGCATGGTGCATGTTCCAGACGTTTTGGGGGGAAGGGATTCGATTGCAGGGATGACTGGAGAAAAACAAAGTTGCTGCACATGAGCTTTTGAAAACACTAACAAGTGCAGAGCAGGTCTGCGACCTGCTGTGACCCCACTTTGCAGGGCCAATCCCCTTTCCCCTTTCTGTGTGACACGTGTCTGAATCTGAGCCATCTGCCTCAATTTGCGCAACATCTTCAGCCACAATGGCACCCAGTTAGGCCTGACAACAGCTCACAATACATGAAAATGAAACTGCTGCGCTGTCAGCACGCTGAGGTCTATTCAAGAGCAAACCAACTGGTCAGTGTCTCATGTCTGACAATTAGCATGGGCCCCCGCACAGAGCCCACAGAGTCCTCAGGGATCTGTTTAATTACCATCAACATAAAAGAGGGAGTTTATCAGGAGACACTCAGAAAAACTTCACACCCGACTTAATTAAAATATTAGCCACTTAAGCAGGAAGCAGATTCTCTTTAAATGAAAATTTCTTTTTTGAGGTTTGAGGTTTTTTTTTTTTTTAAATGACATCAAGATCTCATTACATATCCGATTCTTTTTTCGAAACCTAACAAGATGTTTTTGGTCAAAAAAGAATCATGAAAATCAGTTTTCCAATAATAATTAGAATATTGCATCAAAAGCAAAACAAAATGCTAATTTTACTCAATTGAAAATATTATCAACACCTTTAAGCTGAGTTTTAAAATGGCAGCTAATGGGTTGTCGATCAAATACATTAGAAACTTTCCCGGTCCTTTCTTTGTGTTCTCTTCAAACACTTTGTAAGGAACCAGACAAAGCAGTTTTTCTACTGAGGAAAGCAACTCTAACTGCAGTTTAAGAACAGAAATCGTACCAGTGTTTAAAAGAGGTTTTGTAAAGCTCTTAGCGTGCACATCCATCTGCTCTTCTGTCACCCACACAACACATCAGTGACGGGGCACCTCGGCTTCGTCGTCGGGAACATACGAAGATCACAAGGCCCCAAGTGACCCCTCTTTTCTGTCACCCTTGGAGGTTTATGTATGTCTTTTGTCTAAGTATTGGAGGGTCTATGCTTTGGGAGAATCCCGTTTCTGTGCTTCTGTTAAACCTGCCACCAAATGATACAACGTGGCTCCACTGTCCCACTCATTTATGGAACTTTCCCCACGGATTTGGTCATCACCAAATACTTCAGCAGTGGCCCCCATTTCTGACAGGGTTATAATTATGTAAACAATAGTCTTATTAGTCCCTCTATTTACTTAACACTCTGTGTCTGGGGACCACAGAGAAGGAGATGATGTCTGAATAGGAGCACAAAAGCACTGTTGTTTGAATTTCAGGGTGACATAGCCTCAAGGTACATTTTATCTCCTTTCTGTTAAAAACTTAAAAGTCGATGTTAGAATAATACAAACTCAGGAGTCATAAATGTCAAACTTGATGTGAGTCTGATTACAAAGATTAAAATTAGTATTTTGTACATGTTTCAGAAATCCTATTACCACAAAATTCTCGATACTGTAAAGAAGAGGGGCATGGAAGAAATGATGTGTTTGCTTACACCGCAGGGGAAACATGCCAAACAAATCATCCCAGCAATAAAATCTGTTAGCTGGCATAAAAGCTACTGCCTTTTAACTAGGTCTCTATGTTCTGGGGGGCACGAATGGTGGGAGCGATGCTTTGAAGAAGGTAGAAGATCGGGTGTTCTCACACTCCTGTTTCGTAGTTCAAAGGCTGTATTTAATTGGAACACAGCACGATTACAATTGTTTTGTTTTGGTCCATGGAAAACAAAAAACACGCCCCCAAATTAAGCCAGTTAGTGAATAACAAAAAGCTTGGATTTGGGGTATAAGAAACATTGGTTATAAAGACAGCTTGGGTCAAATACTTACAAACTACATTTAATGGATGACATCAGAACCTTTACTTGGCCTCAAACTAAGATCACACAGTGACAAAATTTTTTTAGAAGGCATGTGAAGTTTTTTATCATAATGACAATAGCAGCTACCACTGATTAAGTACTTTATGGGTACCACGTACTTCCTCACTTGTGTTATTTCATTTGATTCTGTGGGGCAGACCACTTTATAGGTGACGGAATGGAAGTTGAGGGAATTGCTCAGGGACTCACAGCTCCTGAATGTTTGAACAGGAGTTCTGAACCCAAGTATTCTAATTCTAGATCATACAGATTCTCCTAATATATGTAAACATGCACTCTTAACATTTGTTTTTTTACTAGTCAATAAATTAAAGAGAATCTGCTTCCTTCTTATTTACTTAATATGACCTATTAATATTCCCAGAATTTTAAAAAGGAAGATTTTTCCCTTCAAAAATTGTGCACCAGACTTTGTAGGATTTTGTAATTCAAAGTACCTTGCATGATGCTTTCTCATAACATATTTTAAATTTCTGCCTTTAAAGGCTTAAAATATTTAAAAATCTTCCACCAACCACTCCCTCAAAAGAGACACCAGCAATGAGAAATACTAAACATCCTGAATGGAGCTGTGACCCAGGGAGGGACCACTGGGAGGCCGGCCAACCTCAAACACCAGCACCATCACAAATGAGGACAAATACGTGGACGACAGTTAAAGATGTATTGCCTACGTACGACGGGCTCCGTGGCATTAAAAGGATACCATTTGGTATTTTTCATAATTCATTTTCATCCCACCACCAAGCACTTGCTGTTTGTAATCACCAACTGAGAAGACAAAACTGTTTGGATATATCTGTGTTTCATCTTATTAAATGTCTCTTTGTTTATTATCTCTAGCAATTGACATTTAATCTGTGAAGCTAAGAATTCTTGAGATTAAAGAAAAAGACAAAATAAGCTAGCTGCCAAACCTAAATGAAAGTATGAGCCACTCTTCAAAAAAAGTTAATTTATCTTAACTTGATGGAATGATGTAAACAACAGGTCAAATGACAACAAATTTGAACAAATGTATTATCTACGAAAACATGCATTATTTCCTTGTACACTTAAAGCACACTTTTTTTTTAGATTAGTGAGATATTAGCTGTGTACCACAAATGCTCTTTGTCAGGAAGGAAAGAAATCCTACAACTCAATTGTTGTAACTGCAATGTTAATAGGATAACATGAATTTAAAAATATCCGAGAGGCTGCAGCAAACTCCAGGGTGTCCACAAACAAAATGTTTTACGCAGAACCCTATTTGCTACACTTAATGCAACAGCTCGAAGACATGCTTTTTCTTCTCTTGGATAGACTTCCTGGTTTCTGATTTTTCTATTCTGACTTCAATTTTCTCATGTTTTCTGTTCTACTGGTTACCAGAAGCTGTGACAATGGCCCACTCAGGCTAAAACTTTTTTTTCTTACTCTGTACATGAAGCCTTCAATTACTGCCTGCTGAAGCAGACAGAATCCTATTAGTAAGAAAGACGATCACAAGATGCAGTGCCCTGCCCTAGCTGTATAAAAATAATTAGTCCAAAGTTGACAAATGTGTAATGA
Source organism: Micronycteris hirsuta (assembly GCA_004026765.1). NCBI lineage: Eukaryota > Metazoa > Chordata > Mammalia > Chiroptera > Phyllostomidae > Micronycteris > Micronycteris hirsuta. Next base: position 49,673 of record PVJI01008211.1, on the reverse strand, counting down.
AGTCCCACAATGATAATATGTAAGAAATACTAGTTGGAATAAGCCTCCTAACATCAAATACCTAAGCATGGTCATTTGGAGTACTATTATCAAAAAAAATTAAAATGATAAATCCTTATTACTTTGAGTTAATATAATAGAACATTTTAAATAGGCAGAGAGTTTGTGAGCTGTAAAAAATTCCATTTTGTTGACTGTAAAATTATATTTTAAACTTAAGCCCATTACACTATTAAATTAATATTGAGAAAAAAATTTACATGTAATTCAAGTTTAGAAAATTTATCCAAAGCAATCCATTATTTTTAAAAAATCAGCCAGCAGTACTGCAGTATTTTCTTTAACATTCTAATAAGAGTTAAAACAAGAAAGAAGGTACCATCATAATTTAGAACACTCTATTTTCTATTCTCTTAAAAAAAATTGCTTCCCACACTATCTGGTCGACGATGCATTCTCTTTCTTTGTACGGGAGAGCCACAAAATCAGAGTGCACTTTCTCAAAGAAGACATGAAACGGCCCAGTCATTCCAGAGCATTTTTGGTTTGTCTGTCTGGTGGGGGTGGGGTAGGATGGGGCCTAACCACAGAAAATTAAATCGTGAAACAAATAAATTCTTACCCCATTGTCTTTGATTCCTTTAAAATTGTCAAACCAGAAGGAAAGTCATCAAGAGTACCTTTCTTTCATTTTTATAAGAAAATAGTTTTATATTCCTATTACAAAACTGTTGCGTCGTAGAATATGACCTCTCAAATGGTGAAATTAAACAAAACTTAAATAATCTTTTAAAGCAGAAATCAGCTGTGCAGTTTGGCTATTTCTGAAATATCCAAATGTGTTTTCCGCGTAAAAATTAACAGAGGTCCACATTTGTTTTTCAATGAGATGCTGCTCAGAGCCTGCAGAGATCAAAGCAGGCAGATAAAAAAGCAGTGCTGTCCTCTAGTGGACAGCCACCAACCTGAGAAGAAACTGACTTCTAAATCAGTTCCACAAATCTTCAGTCCTGTTGGAGATCCCAAATTTGTCCTATTGTAGAAAAGACCGAAACCTCATACCTTGAAACTAACACCTGTTTATACAAGATTCTGTTTTAAGACAGACTGTGTATGGTGATTACAAGTATCAGTGCTTATATAATTAGGGCATCAAGACAACAAATGCTATTGTTTTCTGTGACGGTCCTTCAAAATTACCCATTATTCAAAATATTCCAGAGTTACCAGGGGAAAAGAAATAAAGCTAAAAAACAAAGACAATAACCCAAAGTCTGATCAACCTAAGAATAGAAGAAATGGAAATACCAAAGACCCCACCAGGAAGTGACCACGCCGTTCATGTTTGTAACCCTAGCACTAGTCAAATCTGTCACAACCTGTTCTTAAAAAAAATACTGGGTAAAAAAAATTGAATAAAATAAAATCACTCCAAGCATAAAAGTAAACAGAAGAGGGAAAAATAATTACTAAAATGAGATCATACTATAGGAAGAAATTTAAAATGAAAAATATTTAGTTTGATCTGATTTTACCTCAAGATAAAAATTCTGAAATAAACTAGAGTGATATGAAGGATCTCAAGTTTAGTAAATGCTTCTATACAGGAAATGAGGTTACTAAAAGAGTACACTAACGCAAGGAGGAAATAGTGGATGAAGGAGTTACACAATATGGATATTGTAGGGTGGAAACAATAGTATACACCAGTACTTCCCCTATTAGTAACCATTAAACATGTATGGCCTCATTGGATATAAACAAGGACTCACTGGATGAGTTTAAAGCCCAGAAATGAAACAAGTTGTTCTTTACGTGTACTTCAATTAAGTAGAAAGATTTTTATTTTAAACCTGAAAAAAGAAAGCTGTCTTTAAATGTGTTGATATATTAAAAAGTTGAGTGCCGGGTTGCCATGGATACACTGTTTCAGTCATAGCACCAGACTTCCTAATAGTTACAGAAGTAACAAGAGGAAAACATTTATTCTACTAAGACTGTAATTATTCACAAGTTGTATATGTTCATAACTTGCAAATTAAAAAAGTGACAGGGTAGACACAATCCAAACCAGAGATTAAGATTCATAAGATATAAGAATAAAAGTTACTGATGAAAACTCTTCTAGGGTCTTACTGAATAACCGAAGAACAAAAATAGAATCATAGCAGACACAGGCTTTCTGTTTTCACTCAAATTTCACATTTTCCCCTTATAGGGTCGGTCAATTTGTTGTTCATGAAAGGGCGAAGTGGATAAGTAGTCTTTTTAACAATACCACTGCATATGGATGTCAGAATTTCTGAAACTGGGTTAAAATGTAAAATAGCTGATACTGCTGAAAGACAACATTTTACCTATGGTCTAAGACTACTGCATAGCTATTACAACTATAACAATATACTCTCTTGCTGGAGGGCATTGGGATAGATATAGGAAAGAACTAAACCAAACATCTCACCCTGGCTGGTGTGGCTCAGTAGATTGAGTGCCAGCCTGTGAACCAAAGGGTTGCTGGTTCGATTCCCAGTCAAGGCACATGCCTGGGTTGCGGGCCGGGTCCCCAGTAGGGGGCGAATGAAAGGCAACACACATTGATGTTTCTCTCCCTTTCTTTCTCCTTCCCTTTCAGTCTCTCTAAAAATAAATAAATAAAATCTTAAAAACAAACAAACATCTTGCCTATCGGTATCCCTTAGTGACTAATCTGTAAAAAGAAAATAAACAGGAAAATACATTTTAAAATTTGGCATGTGGCCATCATTAACTCTCGATAATTCAGGGTAGATATACTGAATCTTGAGTTTTTGGGTTTGGGTCTCAGGAATCTACATTTTATATAAATTCCCACATGACTTTTTTGTACAAAAATGCCTCAGAGATTTTGGAGGTATAGCCTTTAGTTTTCTGTTTTGTGGTCACTGTCCACTGGTACCTTTATCAGAGAGTAAGCAATGTAATAAAGGCAAATGCACCTTGGTTTCTACCTTGTTGAATACAAACCTTTTCCTTCAACCCTTATCTGATTTCTTTCTCAGAGAAGCACAGGAAATTTCTCCCAGCCCTGGATGAACCTCAGATTCCCATTGCTAGTCTCTCTAACCTTCTCCCCTACAGTACATTAAATCTTGTGTCCATTCATAATCTAGTTTACCACTACTGTTCAAACTGCTGTTTGTATATACTTTACATTAGCACTGTCTTAAGTATAATACACTTCAAGATGTTTACACTGCATAGTATATCTCATATATTTTAACACGGATATCTAACACAAGACATTAAGAAATTCAGCTGCTTATTAATAAATGTTCTTTGATGGTTTTTTGGTTCCCATTTCTGTACTATCTTTATCATGTGGTAACATGTGGTAATTTGGAAAACAGCAAATTGGCACAAGGACCATAACTCTGTAGACCTCAATAAGATAATCCTATTCTCAAAGAGCCACTTTAAAACAAAATTACTCTTTACCGTATTTTTCCATCACCATTTAGTTCCCTTATACTCCCCACCCCCAACAGTCACCACACTGCTGTCCACGTCCATGAGTCCTTTTTCCTTTTTGCTCGATTCCCTCCCCCGCCACCCAGTTGTCATCCTGCTCTCCATCTATGAGTCTTTTTCAATTAGCAAGTACTGGTAAGTACCAATGAAATGAAAACAAAGTTAAATTTTTCAATAGTATACTGGTTGGTTTTCTGATATTATTGCTCATTTAGAAAATTAAAACTAAATGTCATATAATCTAACAGTAGATATGCTTTCTCAATTGATCTTTAAAAGTGGTTAACTCTATAGAAAATGCTCCTGGTTTTTGAAGTGAATTCCATAAAATCTGTGCTCCTTTAATTGACTTTATCTTAATGGAGACCATTAATGGTGATGTGTTAGAAGCCATTTTCTATTATGCATTCAATTAAAATTTCTACTTTATACTATTATGCACTTTTGCATATTAATGAAGATTCACTTTTTCTAAGCTGATTCTTATATTATCTATTTTTAACTTGATATTTAATGTAAAATATTCATATTTTGAAGAGTAGTATAAAAATAAATTATTCCAAAACTAGACAATGGGAACTCATACACTGAATGGCCAGAAAGAATACTCTAATGTTTATTAAAAAGTCCTCTTGGAAAGGAAAGATCCTGAAAAATTAAACAGAATGAAAACCAGCCAAGAATAATTTATTGAACTGAAATTTTAATATCTTAAAACACGAATAGTCAAAATGTTTTTATACTTTTTTAAAAAGTAATCTTAAATGATTACCATTGATAAATACAGGAATGGCTTGGGTTCTACTCTTCATACACTCAAAAAGGCAACCATCACAGAAGAATTAAGATGGCGCTCAAAATCTTACAGGGATTTCAATTTTATTATTAACAATTAAATAATATATAAACTCATTAATCCCACAGGGTAGTAATACTAAACAATACAGTTAACACATTAATTCAATAAGTGGTAAAGTATATATATTTGTTATAATATAAAAAGTAATTATTTCATTTTAAATGAAATTAAGAAAGGCATTGGTACAGATTTTATTAACAATTTTTATTTTAAATTATTACTAAGTACAAAAAATAGCAAAATGTTAAATATGCTAGATAATAATTTTCATCAATATCTGTATGAAAAATACCAATGTGCTTATTACCTGGAAGTTTTCTCAAATTTAGAGCATTATTATAACCGCACTTAACTATAAAATCATTTTCAATTAAGTATGATGAGACTTGTGAGGCAAGTTAAGACAGCACAGCCTGTGTTTATCACATATAGGCATTTTATTCACTCTGACTCTGGAGTAACGTGAGCTCCTCCCCCAAGCTGCAGAGCCAAACACAGGCCGCTGCTGATAGGACGGGATTAGAAAAGTGTCATGACATTGAGGATGTGATGAGGACCAAGAACATTAAGTTTGAGCGCAATTTCTGCATTCCAAAGCCAAATATAAATGCTTCTCCAACATGTGTCTCTCCTGCATTAGTATGATAATTGAGAGTTGACTACGATTTAATCTTTTGAACAGGCATTAAGTTCCAAACCACCATGACAAGTCTCAGGCAAAATATGATTTAATAAGAATTACAAAACTATGCTAAGTGTCTTTCTTAGTCTGTTCCTTAACAGGAAGATAGCTTTCATGTTAGCTGTCTTTGAGAAGGTAATTTGGCTATTTTCTTTTAAGAAACAAAAAGCTGGAAAGTTGCCATCGCTATCAGAAAAGTTAAAAACCCACATACAAAACAAAACAAAAACTAACTGAGAAGTTCCAATGTACAGAAGAGTTACTCTACATCTTTCTGTATATTACAAAGAACATACTAAAACAGGTCTGGAGTGTTACTGGATACTAGACATGGCAGGTAAAATTTGATACTGCATAAGCTAAAAGTTACAGTTAATAATTGATATTTTGGTATTCTAGTAATTTCAATAATTCAAACAATCCATAAATAAAACAGAACAACTTCTGGTAGAGAAAATCACCCAGGAAAGGAAAAAGAAGTATTTAAGGCAGAAAAGAATTAAAACAGGAAAATTCAGAACAAGAATATTTTCACTGAAAAGGCTTCTGTTCATTCTTTCCCCTATTGAACAACGTTAACTGAAAGATGAATTTTATTTGTAGGGTACTGCCAGTATGATCACCTTATATCAGTGTTATTATTTTATCACTGCCCTGAGATTAGAGAGGGCCTATGATAAATTAAGAAATGGAAGCATCAGACCTTTTCAGCAACTTAAGGACCTCTCTCAAAAAAAAGAAAAAAAAACAACACCCTCTGCCCCCCAAAAACCCCAGAAGTACAAAGTAAGTTTGTGTTTTTGACTGGTGCATGCAGTTTTCATTCTGTGATGTTTAGTAGATGAGATTAGGTAGCTCTGGATAATGGCAAATCAAGACTTGAACTCAGGTTTTGCAAGCCCAATGTTCTCCCACAGATAATACAGAATTTCATTCCAATCATCCTTCTTTTCCCCGCCACCCATTTCCAAACAGATGAAGAGCTTTAAACTCCATAAGAAGTCATAACTTGCGCAAGATTACCGAGCCCAGTAACAGTAGAGCTGTGTCTAAAAAACAGGTCACCCTTTGTACCCTTTATATGGGGTCTCTAGCCCCATTTAATTAAAAATGTGTTTAAAGGTGCGAAGGCATTCTCTTTAATTTTCAATTAATATATATAAATAAAATGGCATAAGTATAACATTACAGTGGAATGGCAGAGAAATTAAAGATGGTTTGCAATGAAGTCCCTTAAGATCACAGAGAACTAAGAAACAAGGGGTAATTATTTTTATCTTTACTTTCATTTCAAGCCACAGGCATTCATAAGAAACAAAGAGGACAATCATAGTAATCAAATTTTCTGCTACCTTTAAGGACAAATGACTTGGAACTCAGAATTTAGATGCCTGATGGTGCAGATATTCCTGGTCTAATAAAGAGAAGCTGCATTTGGCCCTATGTGGGTTTTCTGGCAGCTCCCTATTACTGGAAGTGACCTTAGGGGACTGCTGTCAAAAGGAAATCTGTATGCAGTAGCCAAGCTTCCTCTCTTCCAAGTAAAAGTTGTTCAACCCCACTGCTTTGTAAAACAGGTTTTCCTAGAAATCCACTGAATCTGGTGAAATAAGATAAATTCTCAACCATATCTCAAAAAAGGTACCTTTATAAGTCACCAAGCTATTTTATAAGACGCAGGCGCACTATCTGCACCTTTCGGATGGTCCATGCCAATGTGCTAGGGACTGTATGAATAGGAAAGAGGCCTTACTCCAAACCCATCAATCAAATATATAATCAGAAAGAAAGGAGGGGGGCATAATATATTCAGGGGCTATTTTCAAGGGAAATTATGAATTGAAAATTATATACTTATACATCGATACAAGTCACCTCCACATCATGTGTTGGTGAACCCACCTGTGTATATTATCTTGGCCAGAAGGAACCACACCGACATTGGCTACGTTCACAACCGTCCGAAGGATCACAGAGGAAGTGAAATTCTGTGGTGCGACGATGATGACCGCAGAAGTTTCATTCATTCCTGTTAGCTTTCCTGTAGGAGCAAAAGGCCCCCTTTTAGTAATTTCTTTATTAAAATTACATTAAAAACAACTTAAAGCTCAGAGCCAAAATGTAAACTTTTTTCCAAGAAAAGAGATACCATAATATAATTAATTTATAAGTTAATTATTACAAAATTAAAATGATCTGCAACTATTTCAAAAATTAAAAAAAAATCTTTATTGTGTTGGGAAATGTGTAAAAATACAGTCAAACATTCATTACTCTTAACAAATCTAATTTTAAATACTATAGGATAAAAACAGAATTACAAAGATGAAATTCTAATTTCAGTCCCTTTAAAATAGACTCAATTAATTTGGCTGATGTAAACTATTAAGCTTCTACTTTTAAAGAATTTTCTCTTCTTCTTTTCATGCAAAGATCTCTCTTGCTAAAAATGCTGCTTGAAAACAAATCAAAGTGATTCTGAAATAACTAGCAGCATTACCTGATGAATGGCCTCAATACAATTGATCAAAGTTATCTCCACAATGAATGAAGTCACTGAACAGGTTCTAAAAAATATAACTTATTTAAGCTACACTTACTGATAACAATATTTGCCTAGTGAATTGGAACTACAGTTCCTGACAAAAACACCAACTGAAATTTCTGAAGCAAAACACTGAAAACAAAGAAAAATATGTGAATGGGAAAACCTTAAATCCCAGAGACATTTCAAGTAAGTATTTAAAAAAGGTATTAAGTTAAGCAAAATCATGAACAAAAACCATACAGAGTTAACACAAGACATGCCATTAATATCAAAATCTCATGTAAAAATGTTCACTGAACATATTCAATAACATACCATATACTTGGAACAAATATTGAGATTTAGGACCCGGGTTAAAATAAACAACATAATTATAATAAATGACATATATCTGGATTTGTGATATAAGTCACTGACACCTAAAGATAGCTACTAAAAATGGTAATCTTCTGAGATGTTTGATAATGTGCAAAATAGTTTACAAAATGTAGGAAAAGAGTAAAATTTGATTTCATGTTTTTAAAAGACCTGCACCTTCTGGGCTATGTATTTAATTTAGTTACTTATTGTAAATGCAACCCAACGATTTTAAAAGTCTGTATGATTAGCAGCATAAAGACACTAAAGCCTAACACTGTAAAAAGATTTATTTAGCTTTTAACAAAGAGCAGTTTTACTAACCACTTTCAGACTCGGGGACACTAGGTTCTGTCTTAGACTGTTTAACTTCAATATTAGGCAGAAGCTTTAAAAACGACACAAGCAGTCAAACGCTGCTTTTAAGTAAAGCACAGTGGCTGCTGACGTAACACTGCTGAGAGATGTGTGTGCTCATTTAGGATTTAAACCTTCTCCATTAAGCTCTATTGAAGAGCAACTGCTGAATAAATGAATGCAACTATGTTTATGTTAAAAGCCTGTTTCCCGCAGCATGTAATTAAAGGAAATGTTGTACAAAGCCAGTACTTTTGTCAAGCTCCTGTAAATGGAAAGATGGATAGCACTCAGAGAAGTGAATGCATTGCTTCATATTTAACCTTAACACTCTTGTCATTAATGGTTTGTCTAACTTGGTCTATAAAAGACAAGGTACTGCTCCATTGAAGTAAAATTAAAAAAATCAACTAAACCATGCTTTTCAGAACAGAAGATTCATTATCGTCAGCTAATGTATTGGCATAAAGCAAAGTAACATCCTATCAAGTAAGGCACACATTCAATCTGCATTCCCACCCCCCTTTATTTTTAACTCATGCTGTTTTATTGTTATAGGCAATTTGTACCACTCAGCATGACAGTGTAAACTGAATCAAGATTAATTTACATGCAAAAGAACACTTAGGAGAGCAGCATGGTAAGCAAATGTATTGTCTCGATTGCTGAGGTGGAAAAAGAACCTGGAAAGAAAAAAAGGTGCTCTAATTAAGGGGCATCAAATATGATTGCTTGTGGTAGTTAAGGGCCAGAAAATAGTAAATGTCTGACCATTTAAAGAATTAGCATCTTGCTGGCTAGGAACCCATAAGATGGATGCATAAATCATAATAAAATTAAGTAAACATTCTACATTTCTTAAACCAGAGATTTTTCTAAATGAATATATATCAGGTATTCTCAAATTAACAAGAAAGAAAATATGCCAAGGTATCATTAAGTTTCTCCTATAAAAACAGACTTTAATACATTATATAGCCTGCTCAGACATAATAAAGGTAAAGTTATTGGAAAAATAGTTAAAAATTGTCAGACTACAGAATTTGTTGCTTCATTAGAAAGTACTTAAATTTTGGGGAGGCGGAAGAGACACTTAATTTAGGTTAAGCAGTTGTAATTAACTACTAAAATGCAAACCAAATAATGTAAAAAATAAAATAATTCTCAGTTTTAGATTTTCAATTTAATTCATAAGAAGAAAATGAATAAGGAGAGGCAGTCTGGAATAAGAACTGGTTTAGGTCTAAATTAAAATTTTTTAAGTAAAAGAGAGATCTTTGTTATTTATAGTACTGAAACCATCTATGGCTGGATCATTAACTCACTTTGCAAGGCTCAAAACTCAAAGCCATGAAAAAACTCGCTTCTGATGAAGGCTCGTAAGACGAACGCTATGAATACGGACAGTACGGATGCACAGGGTGAACAGGCTTTCACCGAGCACACTGTCCACCCGAGACACGCGCGTCTTCGCCACGAACCTCTAAATGCCAGCTACTGAGGAAAAGTGGCAGGTCAGACTGTGTGTTAGAAACAAAACTTTGTCATTAAAAATATGAATATATATAATCTGTTATAAGCATTCTTATTTGTTATCGTGCACACTTTTTAATTACATACCTTTTTAGTATAAACTAGAATGTATCCCTCATTTTTGTTTTTTCAGTTAAATCCAAAATAACACATTTAATGCATTTCTTTAGTCTTAGAATATATACGCACCCTGTGAAATGAGGTATAAAGTAAATTCATTTCATTTAAAGTAGAAATGTAGGTTAAAACTAGCATGTAATGGCACATACAGACAGTTCTTAAATTTAGTGGCATTTTGCCTTCCAGAAGTTCACTGTGGTAAATATTAAGGACAGATTTTCATTCTGATTTAGGATTTCAGTTAGTGAGTCATTTCTAGGTATCTTTTGTGAAATAAGCTAAGCTCACCTATGATTAGTGTAACAAACAAATACATGTGTAAAGTTGAGAATTGAGACCTCTATTACCAAATCAGCTGAAATCTATAACTAAAGAGATGCTATTGAAAATACTCTTTAAACCTGTAGTAAATTTGCCAGCATCAAGTCCCATGTCAAAGAATGAATTCAGGAAGACAGACAGAATGATACAGAAATGCCAAGAGACTTGCAAGGATTTACAAATACTTCATATAAGCAAATTTTCAAATAGCTTTATTCAGAGTAGCCTTTCTGCTCTATTAAACATAGCAAACAGCTGCCAGATTTATTCAGACAAATAATCAACAACCATAGAAGTAAAATGGCAGAAGAAAAAGGAATTTTGGCAACAGCTCCACAGAGGACCGCAGCTGCTCTCCAAGCGCACCTCTCTCATGCATTTACGGTTCTGTATGGCTAGTCAGGGAAAACCCCTCAGTCACAGCAGAGCACAAAAACTTGATCGAAATTCTAAACCAAAGCTGAGGGAGAGAAAGGGTATAAGATAATCTGCTGCTTTAGATATGCTTTAGCTGCACTTTTCTAAAAAACAAAACAAAACAAAACAAAAAACAATATCCCCTTAACAATAAATGTGCCCAATAAAAGTGCCTTATTCAGTCACTTGTGTGCCACTCACCTTGGTTTGCTGAGCAGGTGTAAAGCAGAGAGGAAGGCTTAGCCAGCAAAGGGTAAGAATAGCAAATGTAAGAATCAATTTAATTTGTTAACAGAAGAATAAAATTACAAAGATGACTATAATCGACTTCCAAGAAAAGCAAAAGCAAAGATGAATTTAGTCATTCATTTTTTATCACTTAAAAATTAGGCAGAAGAATAAAAGATTACTATTCATTTACAGTGAAAGTCTTCTACTGTTGTCTTTTCAACATTGTGGATTACACAGACTTAAGAGTATAAAAATCTTCATGCCCTTTTCTTTAGATGCAGGTATTTGTGTGTGCCTAGTGCTTTCTGGAAACTTGACAAATGCAAACTAATGAACTCGAGTCAAAGGGATCTTTGCTCTATAACCCCCTCTAGAGAAAAACATAGCTTAGGTTCCCATAAACTTAAAAAAATTACTGACTACACCATTTAAATATGTCCCAGTCTTATAGATATTATCCTTAATCAAACACATAAATTCAGAAGTTATTTTCCCTTACTCATACATACTAGAGGTTATGCTTGACTCTGGGGCAAGCACAAGATATTAATACTTCCATTCTGCTAAAAATATTTTCCTTTTAGGTGCATATTTTAAAATGGTTTCGTTTGGATACAATCTGACAACACAGCATTTCTGTAGTATAGAATTAGGTCAAAAGAAAATGAGAGTATTTTAATGCTATAATTAGGACTTTACTTTGAAGGGTAAGTCACTCTGATGTGTGTGGGGAAAAGCAGATTAGTCGGACATGAAAAACAATTCCACAGTGAAATATTACATTCATAGTGGTAGGACTTTGGTAAGTCCCAAATTTCTGACATTTTCACTAATTCAAAATACATGAACATGTCATTAAGCTGAGAAATCACAACTTCCAGAATTGAAAAGTTAATTATGAATCAATTTATTATTTTAAAGACATAGTAATCAATTTTCAGATATGCCAGGAAGGTAGACAAACATACACTTTTAAGGTTATTATTATATTGTAAAAGCAAAGCATTAGCAAAAATTGGAAGATTGTGCACTGACATATGCATATATGGTAATTTATTTTAGAGACTGGCCAGAATAACATTTATTATTTGAGATGTCAGTTTCTAGTAAACCGTAGTAATCTCTCACCTTGCTCTTTCTTAAAATCTTTCTCTGACATGGTCACAGGTAAAAGCAGTTCTCCAACAGGTGGCTGAATATTAACATTGAAGCAATCATCCTTGGTACTAAGGAAAAAACACATGAAAGCTGACTAAATGCTTAATAAACAAACACTCTCAATACCATGCAGTTAAATAGTTGTAATAAAAGCATATGCCATCACAGAAAACAGTATTAAGATCTTGGCTTAAATATCACATCTAAAAAGGCTTGAAAATTTTCTTAACACTATTTATAGAGAAATACACCTCTTACTTCAATTGGAAAACAATTTTTCCAGAAATATACAGTTATAGTAGATAGAGCATTTGACATAGAGCTTTTAAAAAATAGGTAATCAGCAAGGGCATATACCCCCCGATTACCAGAGGAATATTTTATTCTTAAATGGTTAAGATTTCTCTTTTAGAGGGTGTTTTTAATAAATAAAATGGAGTGACCATACTGGGTTGAGGTATATAATAAAATAATACCTCATCTGAAAACTTGCTTTCTTAAACCAAAAACCCTTATTTTCTGGTGGTGTTAGTTGCTGACATTATTGATGAACATGTGGTAAAAGTTATTATTTCCAAATACAGGCAACTCTGTATTTGTATCAACTAGAAAAACAACACTGAGTGCACGCATTCATTTAAATCTTGACACTACTCTCTACAGAAATGACTAAACCTGCTTTAAAAAAAAATTAAGTCACATGTTGGAAGGTAGGCTGATGAGTGTATCAGTTAGGAATGTGTTTGGTTGCAAATAAGCAGAGAAGACAACTAACAATTTCTTGAGATATACCAGCTTTTTGTCCAGTATTCAACAAGTGCTGGAGTTACCAGCCAAAGTCTGGTTCCATGGCTTCAAGATGCTGTTAGGGACCCAGGTTTCTTTGGCTTTCCCCGGCTGTACGTTGGCTTTCATCCGCATGGATGCCACATGGCTGCTGCATTTCCAGGCACCACTTTCATATTCCATTGAAGAAGGAAGGGTGATGATGGAAGAAGAGCAGTGGATAACTGAGCCAAGCAAATCTCTTCCTTTTCATTGGGAAAGCAAAAGCCTTCCTGAAAGTCCTACAGAAGGACTCCTACTTACATGTTAGAATTGGGCCAGTGGGAAGGCAGACAGGGAGATGGGGATTGCGGGTAGAAATACCAAACATCGGGTTAAGAAACAATTTATTGAAGGGTAGGGTAGGGACAAATAATATAATATGAAGAAAGAAAGGATATCCATTTTATTTTGTTATTAAATATATTTTTGTAAGCTACCTTATATTTTTATGGCATAGACTAGACTTAAAAAAAAAGAATGTTTTGTGAAATACCCAAGGTTAAACAATAAATTCGATTTATTCATTAATTCAATAAACATTTACTGGTTACAAACTTTAAAAACAAAGATTTTATTTATTTTTAGAGAGAGGGGAAGGGGGGAAGAGAGGGAGAGAAACATCGATCAGTTGTCTCACACGTCCCCAACTGGGGACCTGGCGCACAACCCAGGCATGTGCCTTGATTCCTTAATTGAACTGGTTCACAGTCTGGCACTCAACACACTGGGCCACACCAATCAGGGCTACTGAATACAAACCTGAATCCCTGCTCTGTGCAACTTTATGGGGATTTAAAGACAAGCAAGATTGGCCCTTGAAGTTCACAAGTCAAGTCTGTGCAAGATATGCTTATAATGGTAAGTGCTCCATTAGAGATATGTGGAAATGTTCTAGTCCATTGAAAAGGGACTGATTAATTCTGCAGGAGGGACAGGTAGGGGAAGAGGAAGGAGAGGGGCATTCTGGACATTCTAGACCTGTTTTGGAGACAGTGAGCAGTGTGGTGTGTTGTGAGATGAGGCTGGGGGAACACTGTAGAGAATATCATCCACAGCATAGCCATTTGTCCCAGGTCTCCCAGGACAGTTCCAGTTTACAGCTGTTGTCCTGGAATCCCATTCAGCTAATGTCTCCTTTCATTCCCTGAAGTGTTCTCATTGGTATGACAAAGTTTATGACTACTTTACTCATATAATTTAAAACAAAGGTGTTTCAATATTTCTTGAAGCAACAGGAAACTACCAGGAACTTTTGACGCAGGAAAATAAATGATCCCATTTGTACTTTAGAAACTCTGGTGGTAATGCTTAAGGTGGAGTAGAGGAGAAACCCAAGGCGGGTAGATCAGTTAGGCATTGAATTCAGTAGTCTAGGCAGGGGATTTTAGCACTGAATGTGTGTTCTATTTAGTAAATCCTAAAAATGATTTTAAGAGTTAGCTTCTGTTACCTCCAATTTATTGATTAAGTTGAACAACATGCCTAAGGTCACACAGCTAGTAAGTGTCAGCATTGGGATCTGAACCCAGGTCTCTTTTACTCCAAGATCTGATGAATATATATTCATATTCCACATGTAAGGCTGTTTCCCTCAGGTGGGTAGGGCAGGGCAAGGGGAGGATGGGGGAATTGTACAGTTAAAAGGGACAGATCTGATGATAAATGGGGGAAGGAGACTGTGAAATTTCTAACGTGAACAATTGGGAGGATGACAACTACTGAAGAAGAGGGGTTTGGGGGATTAAACAAAGTGATTTTGCTTTAATCGTGTTATATTTTGAGCACCACTGAGTTACCCAGGAAGAGATATTTAGCAGATAATTGGAAATACAAATTAAGAATCAGAAAGCATGTCAGGGCAGTATATATGAGTTTGGAAGGAATCAGAGTGGTACAGGGAAGAGCCGAAAGCTTTTAAGTAGGTAAGGTCACACAGAGAAAGAGGAAATACCAAGAAAAAGGACAAGGTAGAAACCCGGGGAAGACCTGCATTTACGTAAAAATGGAAGAACTGCAAGTTGTAGAAGAGAGTGGGAAGCAGTGGACAGGGAGAAAAAGTGTGGGTCAGATATTGCAGTGTGGGAATTCTTTCCACACGTGTGTAAACACACAGCCCTGGGAATTTCCGCGTTTTGAGCTCGGCTTTGCGTGAAAGAACACTGCCGTGCAGGCCAGCATAAAAATCATGTTAGTGGAAAAGGAATTCTCTAATGGGAATTTGGCAAAAATGTATCTTAAGAAATTCTCTGACTTGCTGAGTCTCTCCCTCCCGGAGTCAAGAGACTTAAGTTAATAAGTCCATGAAATTCTTCTCTGTCCCCTAATAGTTAACAGCCCTAGTTAGCTTACCCTCGATTTACTTGTCTCCTGTTTAATGTACCACCCTGGTCCTGTCTGCCACCGGACCTGAATTTACAACCTAATGCTCTGTACCCTAAATGTTTACCTTACTGAGTAAACCTACCCCTTATCTATTCCCTTCCCATATATCCTCATGACCCAACTGAAAACCCCTGTTCTGCATAAGCCCATGAATAATCAATCCAATGTAAATGTGTCCTAAAGCTTCTAATAAAAAGCCTGGCTGAACTATGACCGAGGCCTTTTCCAAGATGGAGGGAAAGACCCGTGGCTGCCGGACTCTATTCTCCAGGAGTGTCTCTGAGTGAGTTTGATTCACGCGATCGGTGCGGTCCCTCCCACAGATTTTGCCAGACGAAATCCGCGACATTGCAGGGAGGAATAAAAAGAAGCAAGAGTAACCTCTGACCTTAGCAAAGCAGTTCGGATGGGAGGAGAAATGCAGAATGCAGTGAGTTGAAGGGTGAATAGGAAATTGGCAGTAGAAAGCAGCAGAAACTTCATGAGAAGGCAGAGGCAAAAGAATGTTTAAAGACACCCGAGCATGTTTAAAGGCTGAGGGGGAAAAGCCAGTGAATAGGAGGAAACAAAGGAATAACTGACAAAGCAAGGTCTTAAGAGGAGTAAGTGAGATTGGGATTAAGAGCACGAGAATGAAGTGAACGGCTCAGCCCTGGAATGGATAGGACACTTCTGGGAACAGTAGAGAAGGGGTGGTTAAGACAGAAGTGTGGAGGGGAGGACATCTGAAGGATGAGTCCACGCCCGCTGTAGTGGGAGGCTAAGTCACATTAAGAGAAACATGTAAAGGCTAATGAAGGAGTAAATAGATAGGGATACATATATACGTGAAATATATATAAAGAACTAATTTAATGTTAAATACAGAGTTTCACCTTCGAATGACTAAAAAAAAGTCAGTGCTCACCAAAGTGGAAAGCACAAGGGTCTGCATGGAGATAGAAAATCCATTGAGAAGGAACCTATTATTTTTTTCTCATTCCTTTTGAACATATTTTTCTGTACATATTTTAGCACACATATAATGTTAGCAAAGTGAGATATATACACATGTATAATTTAAAAATACACTTATACATACAGTGAATGCATGGAAGAAATATTTTACTAACAGATGTACACAACTAAAAAGTTAAGAGGACCACTAGATGAAATTATATGTTACTACACTATCTTTCCTATCTTCTGTTTAATTACAGATGGAAGCACAGCAGCCATCTTGTGACAATGAGGATGACTGGGACTGCTAATGAAAAGATCACATGGAACAAAAAGTTGGAAAGAGCGTACATCCTTGAAGACATTGTGGAGCTACTCCAGCAGCTTAGCTCCTGACTTGTGTTCCTGTACTAGGAGAATAATAAACCAGTATTTAGTTATCCACTATAGCTGGGCTTCTGTTACACACGAGTGAAAAATATAACTAGTATAACTAATGCATAACATACTTTATAAGCCAGTTTCAGCTTCTAAGGAAGATTTGGCTTCAACGAAAACAAGATGGAAAGTTTCCTCTTTATTTTGGAGAAACTTTATTTTCATTTATGTTAGTGTTTTATGATGTCCTTCCATTTTCTATGTGTTTCCTTTTCAACTATTTCGCCCTTTTCTTTTTGTTCTCTTCTCTCCCTGCAGCTCTTCTGTCTTTGTTTACCTTTCTTTTTCTTCTCATTTCCTTTGTTTGAACATAGGGCTCAACACAGGTTATCATGACATGAGCAGGAAATGATGCAATATGAGTAATGATAGACAATAATTTCTTGGACAATATTTTATCAGATTGATGAAGTACTATGATTAGGTTGCTCTAAATAGCATAGTTACATGGGTTCAGATTGCATAATAGCTTGAGGTAAGACAAAAGTCTTCCTGTTATACATTTAATTGTAATGCATATACTTGTACTACATATAATTTCATTTCACTCACTCCTAGGATTCAAATTGGTCAATTTTCTAAGTATAAACATTGTGGGACTCCAGTTTCCTCATCTACAAAGTGAGAAAAATGGCACTCAACCTTACAGGCTAGTTTTGATGATTGAATGAAATAACACACCCAGTATAGTGCTAAATGCATAGTAGATACTCAAAACTGACATACATAATAGAGATATATCATAATTTAAGCATTTGCCTATAGGTTCTCATTTACAATTTTCCCTATTACAAAGCTTATTTAATGTCCTTTGATAGATCTATTTGTTCTGCACAAGCACCAATATTTCCCTGGGCTTGATACCTTAAAAAATGAAACTGCTAAGGTAAAGAGTATGAATATTTAGCATTTTGATAGATGCTGCAAACTGTCCTTAAAAGGTGCCATTTAAAGTCTCACAAACAATATACAAGAATACATGCTTTTCTCTACCTCCCTGGTTAACATCAGATAATAAAATGATTTAAATGTTTTGCCAATCTGACGGGTGAAATGTTTTAATTTCTATTTCCCTCACTATTAGTGAGGCTGAACATCTTATGATTATTGGCCATTTTCATTTTCTTGTAAACTGCCTATTCTTAGCCTTTCTCCACTTTTCTATTCTTTTCTAATTGGTTTTGAGAATTCTTTATATAATCTGGTTATTAAACTTTTGTCTGCTAAATATGCTGCAATACTTTCTCACCACCTCTCACCTGTTAGGGTATCTACTTTTTGTTCTTTATAGAGAAGTTTAAAATTTTTACATAGTTAAACCTGCCAATAATTTTTCTCTGTGTACTTCTTTGGTAGGGGGCTACTATGTCTTGCTTAAGACTTCTGCCCCCAAGGAGTACTGAAATATTTGTCTATATTATAAACACTTTTATAGTTTTTATGATTAAATAATGAACCCACCTGGAATTTATTTTAGAGTTATGTGTGGAAGGAAGCCACTTTTATTATTTCTAGACAATGGTCATCACACCATTTACTGAATGGTCTATTCTTCCCACACTGTTTTGAAATGTTACTTTTATGATATACAAAATTTTTAAATTTTCTGTTTTGTTTCACTGATTCCTGTGCTAATAGTCAATTATGTTGAATAAAAAGTATACATGCGGCATTAGAGAATATTTTAAAATTGTTATAGAGGAAGGCTCTTTTTATTAAATTTTGGTTTTGATTTTTCTTGGACATTTTCTTTTCCAGTTGAATTTTAGAAATTTGTCAAGTTCTGTGAAAGGGCTTACTGAAATGTAACCTAGAATCACATAAAATGCAAAGGATAATTTGAATGAGAATACTGACTCCTGTTTAGGAACATAGTATATTTATTATTTATATCTTCTTTTAATGGCCTTCAGGAAAGTTTTAATTCACACACAAGGTATTACATATTTCTCCTTAATTTAGTCCTTTTGTTGTTCTTGTAAATAATTTTATTCATAATGGTTTAAAATTGGTTATTCCTACTATATAGAAATGTTAATGATTTTCTTTTTAAAAAAGACTTTATTTATTTTTAGAGAGAGGGGAAGGGAGGGAGAAAGTGAGGTAGAGAAACATCAGTGTGAGGGTGCCTGTCGTGAACCGCCTACTGTGGACCTGGCCCACAACCCAGGTATGTGCCCTGACTGGGAATCAAAGCAGCGACCCCTTGGTTCACAGGCCGGCACTCAATTCACTGAGCAGGGTTAATGATTTTCATATAGTGACTTGTACACATTTCTAAACTCACCAGCTTAAAAAATGGATTTTCTGTTGATTCTAAGATTTCAGTGTTGATAATTATATCAAATAGGTCAGGCAGCTCAGTTGGTTAGAGCGGTTTCCTGATATGTCAAGGTTGCAGGTTCAATCCCCAGGCAGAGCATATAGAAGAAATAAGCAACAAATGGATGGTTAAACGGAACAACAAATCAATGTTTGTCTCTCCCCCCCATTCCTCTGTCTCTCTCTAAAGTCAATAAATAAAATTTTAAAAAATGGTAATTTTATTTTTTTCTTTCTAGGATTTATATGTCTGTTTTTACTTGTCTTTCATATTGGCTAGAATTTCTATTATAATGTGAAATAGTGTTGAGAAAAAAAACAAGGTTTTGCTTTTCTGACTTAAAAGAGAATGCTTTTGATACTTTATGTGGTGACAAGTAATTTGCATGGCCCAAAAGTCTTTTGAGTTTACAACCCCAAGGGGTCTGCACACTCACGTGCTATCCTTCTGGGTTTAAAATCAGGGCCATGCTAGTCTTCCGGAATGACATGAATGCTTTCCTTCTTTTCCTCTGTTCTAGAAAAGCTTAAATAATATAAAGGTTATTCTTTTTTGAAGTTCTGATAAAATTTAACCTTTTAAATTCATAATTTATAGTTTTCTAGGAAACCATCAATTTAATGGTATAGAATTGCACACAATATTACTCTAATTTAGATTTGTTTTATCACCTTTCTGTTTTCTAATCTTTCTTAGGTGTCTCTTTTTCTTTAATCACATTAGCCCATAGCTTTTCACTCTTGCTCTTTTTGTACATCTGTGTCTTTTTAAAAATGAGTATTTTTTGTACTCAGAAAACAAGGAATTCTTTGAAAACATATTATCTTAGACCAAGCTTAATAACTTAATCACTGAATTTTGTATATTTGCGTTTATATCTACCTGTATGTTATCTACATATATAGCTTCTGACGTGTGTATTAAAATACACTATGATCATCGTTTTGTCAATTTCTCCTAGCATTTGATAGTTTCTGCTGTATATATTACAGAGCTCTGTTGTTGAAAAGTTTATAACTTTTATTTTTGTAGAGAATTGGAGTGGAAAATTTTTTAAAAACTCTAACTGCTTTTAAAATTTTTCTAGTGTTACTACTGTCCTGTTTCCTTTTTATCATCTATCTGATAGCAAATATACACCCACATAACATATATTTTATCTTTCATTCTCAATTTTTTCTGCTGCATTCTCATTTTGGTGTGGTTCTTATAAATAGCATATGCTGAGTTTTGTTTCTTACATATTTATATAAGTACAATTTAACCTCCTGACATGAATCATGATAACTACCAGGTGCAGCATGTGCACCCCTTCTAGCCAACTTATTTTGTTTTCTATTTATTGTGTTTTCTTCTCCTTTTTTAAGCTGATCAAGTTTTTTTTAAAGGTTTTACTTATTTATTTTTAGAAAGAGGAGGGGAGAGAGAAACATTAATGTGTGAGAGATACATCAATTGGTTGCCTCTCACACCCTCCCCCAACTAGGGACCCAGCTCCCAATCCAGGCATGTGCTCTGACTGAGAATTGAACTGATGACCTTTGGGACCCCAGGCTGGCACTCAATCCACTGAGCCACACCAACCATGGTTAAACTGATCAAGTTCTAATCACTCCTTTTCTTCTTGCCTCTAGTTCTTTGGAGGTTATAATACATTATATCTGCATTATTTTAGTGGTTAGCTTGAACATTTTAAACCCTAAATTTTATTTTTTAACAAAGATTTTATTTTTACTTATTTTTTAGAGAGAGAGGAAAGGAAGGAGAAAGAGAGGGAGAGAAACATCAATGTGTGGTTGCCCCTTGCGCACCCCCAACTGGGGACCTGGCCTGCAACCCAGGCATGTGCCCTGACTGGGAATCAAACCAGCGACCTTTCGGTTCGCAGGTGCATGCTCAATCCACTGAGCTCTACCAGCCAGGGCTAAACCCTAAACTTTTTTACCCTTAGTCAATCCTCTTGCCAAGCATGACAAGAACATCTCCCACTTGTCCATGTTGGGATTTTGGTTTCAGTTTATTAGGAAAATTTATTTTTTCATTAAGTATGAAGAATTATTTTTATACATTGGTAGAATTCTTTGTCCACTACTTTTTATTAAATTTTGTTTTTCTTGTTCTCAGATTAAAGAAAAAATCTATTACAGTATATCTTTGAGTAATCCTTTTAAGAAAGGGTCTGTGGGTGGTAAACTGATGGAACCTTTGTATGAAAAATGTTGACTTGGTTTCCTCAAACATTGAAAGGTCATGTCTTTTCCCTTCTGGTCCACAGAATCGATGAGATATCTGATTCCATTTATATTCTTATTCATTTTTAGGTAAGCTGCTTTTCTTCTCCATTCTGGAAAATACTAGAGTGGTTTTCTCCTTATTAAACATTTCATTTGGATGGCATCTTATTATTTTTTTGTTTTAACAATTTTAGCTTACTGATGGGCATTGAGTTTTTTTTTTTTAAGATTTTATTTATTTTTAGAAAGAGGAGAAGTATGGGAGTAAAAGAGGGGAGAAACATCTATGAGAGAGAGAGAAACACTGATCTGTTGCCTCCTGCATGCGCCCCAACTGGGGACTGAACATGCAACCCAGGCATGGGCTCTGACTGGGAATCGAACCAATGACTCTTTGCTTTGTGGGACCTTATGCCGTGTGGTGTGTGCCCAACGAACTGAGCCACACCAGTCAGGGCAGGATGTCATCTTATTGATAGTCATTCACATGCATCCTGTTTGGTCTTTGATGCGTCCTTTTAAGTCGAAGGCTTGGGCATTACTTTTGCTTGAGAAATTTACTTCTATAATTTCTTTATTGCTTCCTTCCATTGTCCCTTCATTTCTTCTAGATCTCCTACTAGATGAATTGATTCTTTTAACCCTTCTTCCATATTTTCCACCCTGCATTTTCACTCTCTATTCCAGCTGATTCCATTGCCTCCCTCTTCCACAACCACAAATCAGTATTCAGTTGCTGTGTCCATTCTATTGTGCATCCAATGAATTTCTTTTGGTATTATGTTTTTAAATCTCCAAGAATGCTTAAAAATTTTTCTTACTGTTCCCTTTTCAAAGCAAGCAATATGTTCTTGCTTTACAGAAGTAGTGTTTCCTTGAATCAGATGTTAGCTGTAATTTTTATCTCTTCTCGTTCTCAAACTGTCTGTTCCTTTCATGGTGAGTCTTTGCAGCCACCTTGAGCCTTCCCTTCCTGATTTACGCTTTCACTCAAAAGTCTGGTAATTCTAAGTTGTCCATATATATTTATTAAAAAGGACTAGACTTAATCAACACACGGCAAGTTTGCTACCCATTAACTATGAGATTTTTTTTTTTTAAAGATTTTATTTATTTATTTTAGAGAGAGGGGAAGGGAGGGAGACAGAGAGAGAGAGAAACAGCAATGTATGGTTGCCTCTCACATGGCCTTCACTGGGGAACCGGCCCGCAACCCAGGCATGTGCCCTGACGGGGAATTGAACCGGGACCCTCTGGTTCCCAGCCCACGCTCAATCCACTGAGCTACACCAGCCAGGGCACTATGAGATTTTTTAGACACGTTTCTTAATCTTCCTATGCCTCAGTTTACTCACCTCTAAAAACGAAATAATAATTCTTATTTGACAGGATTGTTTCATAAGGAATTAAATAAATTATGACATACAATGCAAGTGTTTAGAACAGTGCCTAGCACACTGCAAATGCCTGGTGCATGGGAGTGAGCACTATTGCTATGGGTCTCCTCTCTCCTGGTGGGCTGACCGGAGTTTTCTTAAATGGGTGAGATGACGTGCTGCACAGACTTGAAGTTGGAGAGCAGGAAGGCAACGGCCTTATCTCTCCACCAACAGCCATAACACTGGCTTTACCCCAGTGGTAGAGGGCTTGAGAATATTACTCTATTAGATACGACTGGGTTTCATCTCATCGCTAACCACCCCTGTCTCCTTGCCACAAACTCAAATCCTGCTGTTCTCTTAAACTCCCACGTCCCCACCAAAAGTTTTTCCTGGCAAGTAATTCACTTTCTTTACAGTATAATTCTTAGGTTCACAATTAAATGTGTATATTGCCTGCTGCTAGGGGTTAGATTAGAGAACTGCAGGGTGAAAGCAGTTCTTTAATTCTCTGATGACTGCCGTACCCTAATTTTTCACTTGTTCACTTTGTGCTTGATATTCTGCCAGATTTGTTCTTAGCACTGCAGTAATTTTCTCCCATGACTGTTTGCTCTATGGTTGTTATTTTCTGTTATTGTTTATCTGCTCTCATTAGCTAACGGCCAATAATTCTTCCCAATTTCTGGTTAGCTAATGGCTCGCTCCTTCCTTCCTTCCTTCCTCCCTTCCTCCCACCCTCCCTGCCTCCTTCCTTGTTCTCTTAAAAAATTATTTTCTGTCTTTGTAATGGATTTTGGGCAAAAAGAAGGGTGGCTGCTAGAGCTTAGCCCTTTAACTTGAATCAAGGCATATTATTTTCATACTAGTTAATACATTAACATTTGCTGATTACAAGGATAAGATCTGTTTATGCAATGCATCTATTTTTAGAGATACATTTCTGTATATTATACACATTTTCAATCTCAATAAATTTAATCAAGGAGTTAATCTGATGATCATTTAAAATACAAAGCAAAAAAAGACACTAACATGTCAAGTATTCATATAACTATATAATAGTTCTCTCTATCTATCTTGTATAACTATAATGATTTAAAATTAATCTGGAAGCTAAAGTAGAATCATTTTACTCTTGTTCCTTTTCTTTTAATAAATAGAAGTATACCTGAAGGACTTATACTCCATGTTTTCACCATTTCTGAAGGCTTCTTA
The DNA here is from genome assembly GCA_004026765.1 of Micronycteris hirsuta. Classification (NCBI taxonomy): domain Eukaryota; kingdom Metazoa; phylum Chordata; class Mammalia; order Chiroptera; family Phyllostomidae; genus Micronycteris; species Micronycteris hirsuta. Next base: position 25,842 of record PVJI01008211.1, on the reverse strand, counting down.
TCAAATATGCTCTTATTACCCATAATTTTATGTATTGATCTGTATAATGCATTTCAAGGAAAAAATTCAGTATCAGCCATTCTTGCTCCCCCCAACCTTTTTATTGAACCAAGACTAATACAGCACACATCACTAAGCAAAAAATGCTATTTACTATGCAAAAGGCACAGTCAGTGATTGGCATCTAAGGCCAATTGATCTACCCATTACCACTATCTCCCTACCCCCACGAGCACTACTATGAAGCTATTGATTTAAACACTGTCGATCGGTTTCCATTTTCTGATTTTGGGCAGGCCAATTAAGAAAGTGAGTAATTGTGATTACACTGCTTCAGGATCAATTACATTTGATGCAAGACAAAGTGTTCTTTTTGGAACACACACACAAAATTTTTTTTGATCTAGTGTGCTTACGTGCTTAATGAAATCTAAAATAAATAATTAATTTATACCTTCATAACAGCAAAATATATTAATATACATAAAATAACGAAAGCTATTTTCTTTGTAAAAATACATTCATCATTTTCTTAAATTAGTTTAAGAGAAATAGGGAAAAACACTGTCCATGTACATTCCCCAATGTAAAATAAAAATCAAATATCACCTACACATTTATCTTTAAAAGGACTTAGTTATTGTGAAAGACAAAATGCAAATCTCATCCAATGGATACAGAGGAAATCGATGCAATTAAAACACAGTTTTTAAAAAATAACCCCTTTACACAGAAATATACAATGTTCTTTAGGTAACTTGTTAAGAAAAACAGAATTCTTTTAGTTCTCAATTTTGCCCTAACTTGGTACATGAGCTTTGTCATTGGGCTGACATTGTCAATATGATAGAAATGAATTCACCACCGGTGTTGGAGGCACATCTATTCAGAGTGATGCGACTCATAGTCTGGTGCTCAGTAATATTGATCTGTGTTGTCTAATAGAAAAATAATAAACAATTACTAGGCAATGTGGGGAAAAGTCATCAGTTTTTATATATCACTAATATAGCAGACCTCCCAAAACATAAAGGTGATGATCTGCATAGAATCAATGTGTTATGCTACATTGCTTATATTCATCTTTGTAGGTTCTCAGCAATAAATGGCACAATATTAGGCTTGAATTACTCACAAAATGAAAAGGCATATGAAGAAGAAAGGTTGACTATATTTAACTATAAACTTATTTTAAAATGTCTATTTCCTAAACTTGGAGGTTTTTACCAGAACAAATTCTGCTTTAAGCTAGTAAGCTTAGATAAATAAAATGTCTCCATTGTTGTAGAATAAAAAGATAACCTAGACCAGAAAAATATAACAGAAAAGAGTTCAAAGATAATTCTTAAATATGCATGAATATAAACTTTGTACTAATTGCTAATAGTTTCTGGATTTCACTAGAAATGTATAAAACATTATATAAAAACAATTAATAATGACAAAACCCAATTCCAGAAAAAGCTCCTTTGAATAATATTCACCTATGAAACCTTTACCAACTAAATAAATGTTCTTTTGAACTTTATCAAAATCAGTTTGCAAAACAAATTAAAGTAAAAAGGGAAAAATGTATGGGTTTTAAGTACTGACAGAATCAGTAATTATCCACTTACGGAGGCTCAAGATAACATATAAAATGTTTAAAAAGATATCTTCTCTGGGCTAGTCAGTAATATTAAAGTTTTTTTAATTTCTCCTCAATATTCCGCATCAATTTTCTCCTGAATTTTCCAAAACCGCAGTTAGAAGTAAAAAAAAAAAAAAAAAAAAATTATCAGTAGCTTCTTACTTTGACCAACTATGAATTTCAATCACGTATGGCAGACTGGCTAATTGTACAGGAAATTCTAAACATACATATACTGTACAGAACTTATACAACTATTCCATGGCAGTCTGACCATTGCCAAATAAGGCACATTTGTTTAAATGCTTTGTCTCTCAAAGCAAAAAGCTGTAGAAAGCTTAATTTTGATCTGCTACCCTTTACAGGTAATATAAAGTACAGAAAAACAATTGAACTTACCACAACTGGAAACTGGCAGTCTGAGTGGAATCACAAAAGTCAATACCCATTGAAACAGTAATGGATCCCTCAGGCTCAAGAGATTCTAGGAAATTAGATAATTTAGACATGAAAACACAGAGGATGTGAAAAAGCAGCAAACTAAACACCGAAAACTTATGTAATGCTTCTAGTTTGGTTATAATAGTCAAATTTAATGAGGGCTTACAAGAACACTTTCAAAATAAGACTATTAAAGCAAATTATAAAGTAATTTCACTATTGAAGGCTTTCTTTCACAACTGAATTCTGCACATATTTCAATGAACGCATTACATCATTCCGTTTCAGAAACGTGCCTCTTCCTGAGAATGTATGTTTTATAGCACTGGCTCTACAGGCCCGGGAGGTGAGGAGATTTCGTCCTGATGAGCTATGAGTACTTTTAAGAGATTATGTATTTAAAACTACAAAATATTTATCTAGATATAAGTAAAATGTTAAACAATGTTCCAAATTTCCACTGTAGAAAATCAAAATGCAAAAATTTAAAGATGCAAATATAAAGCAAAATTGGAAGAAATTAAGTTGTTGTACTCAGAAATTAACCAAGATAACTGGCATTATAAAAATCAAATGGAAAAATCTAATTGTATTATTCGAAAAATTACTGAAAGAAAATTTAGTAACAGATTATATTATCTTGAAAAAAACAAATAAAATGACATTTTATAGATTTGTAACTTTTATTTTTTAATTCCTTTTTTATTGTTGTTCAAGTAGTTGTCTCCCTTTTCCACCCTCCATTCCAGCCATCCCCACCTACCACTCTCGATCCTACTCCTCTTTGGTTTTGTCCATGTGTCCTTTATAAAGCTTTATCTATCAACTAACCAAGTACAGGAAATAACTGTATAATATATATGCAACACTGGTGTTTCTCTTCACAGTGATAAAAACTTAAGACAATGACAAGTTTTTATTCTGTTTGGGATTCCAAAGTCTGGCTGTATGTTAGAAGAAGAATGGGAGATCTTACATATATACTTCTTAGTATAAATATTTATGCATATATTACATATTTAAATAAAAACCACCCACTTTTGATATCTACACTGCTAAGTCTTCAGTGTAAGTGCAGTCATGCTGTACAATAGCTTTATATTCAGCTTCATCTATTCTGTATATCTTATTAGATATATGTAGTTATATTTTAGCCAACACACGCAAATCCAGTAGGCTGTGACAATCCTAGGGCGTGTTTATAAGTATGATTTCCATTAAATGTTAACCATGACAGAGAAGATGGTATAGATGGGATAAAAGGATAATTCAATAAGCTTATTATATTAAGAAGTATGTTTATGTAAAAAACATGAAACTCAAGCACCAACTTACACCCTACACAAAAATAAATTCAAAGTGGATAAAAGACTTAAGTATAGGTGATAACACCATAAAAGTCCTAGAGGAAAACATAGGTAGGAAAATCTCAGACATTCCATGCAGCAACATCTTCACTGATATGTCCCCTAGAGCAAGGGACATAAAGGAAAGAATAAACAAATGGGACCTCAGCAAAATAAAAAGCTTCTGTGTAGCTAAAGAAAACAGTATTAAAATAAAAAGAGAACCAACTGTATGGGAAAACATATTTGCCAATGATACCTCAGACAAGGGTTTCATCTCCAAAATATATAAGGAACTCATATGACTCCACTCCAGGAAGACAAAAAACCTAATTAAAAAATGGCAAAAGACTTGAACAGACACTTCTCCAAGAAGGACATACAGAGGGCCCAGAGACATGAAAAGATGCTCAGTATCACTAGCCATCAGAGAGATGCAAACTAAAACCACAATGAGATACTACCATACTACCCGACACCAGTCAGAATGGCCATCATAAACAAATTAAAAAACAAGTGCTGGAGAGGATGTGGAGAAAAGGGAATCCTACTGCACTGTTAGTGGGAATACAAACTGGTGAAGTCACTGTGGAAAACAGTACAGAATTTCCTCGGAAAACTAAAAATGGAACTGCCTTTTGACCCAGCAATTTTACTGCTGGGATTATACCGTAAAAGCCCTGAAATCTAAAAGAACCTATGCACCCTGATGTTCATAGCAGCACAATTTACAATAGCCAAGTGCTAGAAGCAACCTAAGTGTCCATCAGCAAATGAGTGGATCAAGAAACTATGGTACATTTACACAATGGAATTCTACGCAGCAGAGAGAAAGAAGGAGCTTATACCCTTTGCAACAGCATGGATGGAACTAAGTGAAATAAGCCAGGCGGTGAGGGACAAATACCATATGATCTCACCTTTAACTGGAACATAGTCAACAAAAGAAAAAAGCAAGCAAAATGTAACCAGAGACATTGAAATTAAGAACAATCTAACAATAGTCAGAGGGGAGGGGAGGGGATTGTGGGGAGAAGGGTTTACAGGAACTACTATAAAGGACACATGGACAGAACCAAGGGGGGAGGGTGGAAGCAAAGGAGGGAGGTGGGTTTGGATGGGTGGGGGGGCGAGGGGGGGAGAAAATGCAGACAACTGTAATTGAAGAACAATAAAGTAATTTTTAAAAGTATGTTTATGTTTTACAGACTCAATGAAGACTTGGCATTATAAGAGGGTACCTGTTTGAAGCTCATTTTTAAATGTTTTTGATTTGTTTAGTGTTATGTAAGTTGAATTTTCCAGTTTGAATTTCTTTTGTTTATAAACTTAACATTTATGCAAGTACCAGAAGAGTTGCTGCCAAAATCTTTCGCAAATGTGTTATCGTAGAGTAACTACAATGATACTTTTTTTTAACATTTTTCCAAAATCTACACCTCATCAGTTAGTTCACAGCTCTGTCAGTCACAGTGTTCAAGGCTACTCTTTAGTGAGTCCTTAACGTTGTCTTCTGTGCCCTGATATCACAGGATCTGGTCTAGTTGGCAGGCGAGCACCACATTCATAGCAAATGCTGTCACCTCCGTAACATGACGGCATTCGTGATTTGGACCTCTCTACATCACGCATCCATGTATTTCATCTGACAAAGTGACAGCTCACAAGGTGCCTTGTTGATAGCACTCTTTGACATAGTTTAGTATCGTCTTCAGTGTTGACATAATTAAATGTGAGTTTAGTGCCATCTAGTCCTGAAGGGCAGCTTATGATCAGTGGTATGTTTTATTATATGAATACTTCAAGAAGAAAGTAATCAGCATAAAATTATTCACATAATGAACTTTTACAATATCTGAAGCCTACTACATTGGGGAAGTTTGCTCAATCAGGTGTCTTTATTTGGGCACTTCTCTGGATCACTGCATATCCATGAGAGGGTTACACAGAAACGGCTGGAAAACACTGGCTCCACTACACCACACTGTTAAAAACGAAAAATGAAATCATGCAGGGGGCCACCTACTTTGATGTGACAGTCGCACAGTCACTGATGAAATCTTCGCTGAACTCAAACTTGTCAACTGTTAACATGAAGTCACTGAACAGCCTAAGGCTATTCTCTCTGTCTGTGTGTGTATGTGTATGTTTTACATCTCTTATATATTGGGCTCTTTGGGGAAAATGTCATGTTATTTGTAATATTCTTGCAAGGAATTCAGTTTCACAGTAAAGGCAGGGGAAAAAAAACAAAAAAAAAAGTCATCAAATATTATAGACAAAAAGACAGGTGTACCAATAAGAAATCTGCTGAATTCATTAACATATGCATATATGCTTATTAAATAAAACAATTATTTTACCTCACTTATTTAAAAAAATGAAAATACAGTATTTGTTCTATGTTGCAGTTTTTAGATGTTTTTGGACGTGTAATTAAAATACATCATACTCCGTAACTCTACTTTAATTTATTGATGAAAGAGACTAGGGGTTATTATATACAAATATCTACAACATGGGAAAGAACTCTGTATTTTGAGGATATTCAATAAATGGCAATGAAATGAGTGACACATTATAGTCCTAAAATTTCACCTAAAAAAGCAAAAGCTTACTACTAGCACTGAGACAATGGTATAAATTCATATTTTATTTCTGTGTTAGGGTCATACTATGAAATTTATTATTATTTATTTCTTCTATTCTACACAAGCCAGCAAAAGTTCAGGTTATCGACTCATTATGCCAGCTCAAAGAAATGTAGATACTGTTCTACTGTTTCAACCTTTGGATAACATTTTCAACCTTCAGTCAATTCATATATCAGCTGCTTGACACTTCTTAATTTTTTTAAATTATATTTATTTATTTTCAGAGAGTGGAAGGGAGGGAGAAACAGAGGGAGAGAATCATCAATGTGTAGTTGCCTCTCATGCATCCCCTACTGGGGACCTGGCCCGCAACTCAGGCATGTGCCCTGACTGGGAATTGAACCACTGACCCTTGTGCTTCACAGTCCAGCACTCAATCCACTGAGCCACTCTAGCCAGGGCATACACTTCTTAATTTTTTAACTAGATAAAAAAGGATGACTTTTAAGCAATCAAAGAACACAAATTGCTATAGTCACAAAATAATTTTGAAATAAAGGGAAATAAGTGGGTTCTGAAACCACCTTACTTTACCTCTATCTTGGTTACTTATAAAAATCTAGCATATTCAATCTATTAGTAAAAATGACATAAAAATAGTTTCTTTACTGAATGACTCATGAAAAATATACTTATACAAGAGGACAAACAATGTCAAAGAGCCCAAGTGAAGAAATATAGAATAGCTATGTGAAATAATGAATAAAGAAGGCATAGTCCTGGTCAAAAGCCTTTGCTCAACTTAAGTATTATAAAAAGGAACTATTTGGAACTTTCTGATCATAATATTTCAGGGATTCAGCAACAAAAACTTTACATAATTTCTTTTAAAATATTCAACCAAAGATATTTTTTTTTCACTACTTTGAGAGAGAGAAGAAGGAAGAGAGAAAGGAAGTGAGAGAAACATCAACGTGAGAGAGAAACATCGATCGGTTGTCTCTCATATGTGCCTGGACCAGGGACGGTACACACTCAAACCAGGAACAGAACCTGCCACCTACGTATGCACACTGACTGGGAATCAAACCCACGACCTCTCAGTTATGGGATGACACTCTAACCCAATGAGCCACCCAGCCAGGGCTTTATATTACTTTTCATTGAGATTTTGCCTGAAGCTTCTCCCAACACAACTTTAGGGCTATCTCCACTTACACAAAACAGAAAGATAATTAGACAGTCTAATTATCACTCTCTTTTAAACTCAAAGTAAGACAAACAGTTATTGCACAATTTTTAAAAGGTACATTTTTGGTACAATACTTCAGCAATGGGAGGGGGTGACGTTGGTGAGACGATATCACGTAACAGGCACCAAGGTACCTGGAAAGCAGGCGCTGCATCTGAGGGCAGCCTGCTCAGCACCAGCTGGCTGTGCTGCATGTGGGAACAAAGACCCAGTGCTGCCATATCTTGTGTTTTACTCCAAGAAAAAGGAAATTCCTGGTATGTGTGGAAAGGAAGACAGAATAGTACACATCCTCTCATTTGTCACTCCCTTCACTTTACAATTTATGGAATATGAAAGGAAGCAGGGAAGGGGAGAAATGGCAGGCACTGTATGCAAAAAGGCAAACTAAAATCACACAGGAAAGGACCTGAGGCAGAGAGGCGGTGGGAACGGGGATGCGGACAGGTAAAGCAGGAGGCAATTTCGATGCTTCAGCCATGTCCTTTCATGATTACTGGTATTACCCTTGCTGGAATTTGACTCCTAAGGGCAAAAGCATGTTTTTATTCTGTACAATAAATTCGGTTTAAAAAGGGAAAACAAACATAAACCATGTTAATAGTCAATCAAATAATATGTATTCCACTTTACTTTTTAAATGAACGCATTTAATTATCAAATACAGTTAAAGTTTCAAATGAGAATATTTACCTATTGGATTAAAAACGTGCATTGCCATGCCTATAGGAAGTTTTTTTTCTCCTATGTGGATATTTTCAATCTTGCGATCTGTAGTATTGTTCAATGTTATTTGTACAGAGACCATCTTATCACCAAAAATGCAAGGCTGTCTTGAAAAGAAATAGTGGGCAGCAAGGCCTTTTCCACTCATCCGATGAAGCAGCACATGAGTTTTCATTGGCACAAAGACAGGAGTACTGACCTATTGCACATGTAAAAGAAAAAGATGAATTAGTAAATATAATTCATAATTCTCTTAAAAATATGTAAAAATTTATGACATTAACTCTTGCTTTCCCTAAAGTATTACATAAACCACAATAACAAACATTAGCAGGATAACACATACATAAATATTAAGTCAGGAATTATATTAAAATGTAAAGTAAATACTTTTAAAACTATTAATTTTTCTGTACTCTGTAGGCATATATTAAAATATTTTGAAAATATATGTCTAGTAAGACATATATATTTATGTCTTATATGAATATATAAGACATAAATATATATATTTATTTATGCATATTTATGCATATACATATATTTATGTCATATATGAATATTCAACTATATATTCAAATATATTCAAATTTTTAGACCTTATAAACTTTTTTGTTAGTTTTTTCTAGGTACACTATATTTGGACATCTTGCTAATTTTCTAACTAGTTTTAATAATTTGTCAGTTGATTTTTTCGGGGTTTTGAACTGTCAGATAGTCTTATCCACCACTGATGAACATCTTGTACCTTCATTTTCGATTGTGATTCCTTGAGCTTTTTTCACCTTGAATTTCTTTCTTTCTAAACTGAAGACTATGATCTACTTTAAGGTGGTTTCTTCCTTTGCTTTAATGACTAAAAAGATCTTCCCTACTTTGAGCTCAGGTAACTTCTTCACTTACATTTTCTTCTAAAGCTTTCATGGTTCCATTTTCTAAATTCATGTGAAACTAGTATAGGTTTATTCACTCCATATTCAAGCATTTTCCTCTAAATATTTAACCATAGCCTGCACATGATTTAATGTTAGCCTTCCCTTAATGATTTTTTCCTTTTGCTAGATCTTCTTTTATTTTTACAATAAAATCTTTTAATTGTACTTCCATTATCATTTATCCTCCTCATACACCCCTCCCCTCTGCAATCATCACACTGTTGTTGTCCATGTCCATGAGTCCTTTTTCCTTTCTGCTCAATCCCTCCATCCACCAACCCCCCTGCCAAGAGCTGTCAGCCTGCTCTCTATCTGTTAATTGGTCTCTAGTTTGCTTGTTAGTTGCGCCTATATATTCGACACAATTCCTATCAAGATACCAATGACGTATTTCACAGAGCTAGATAGAGCAAATATTTCAAAAATTTATATGGAATCACAAAAGGCTACAAATAGCAACAGCAATCTTGAGAAAAAAGAATGAAGTTGGAGGAATTATGCTACATAATATCAAACTATACTAATCAAAACAGCATGGTACTAGAATAAAAACAGATACATAGATCAGTGGAATAGAATAGAAAGCTCAGAAATAAACCCACACTTTTATAATCAATTAATATTTGACAGAGGAAGCAATGACATACAATGGGCTAACAGATAGTTTAATCAGTAAATGGTGTTTGGAAAATTGGATATATGTGCAGAAAAAATAAAACGAGGCTACCTTCTTACATTGTACACAAGATTAAATTCAAAATGGATTAAACACTTAAATGTTAGACTTGAAACCATAAAAATCCTAGAAGAAAACATGGGCAGTAAAATCTCAGACATTATTTATAACAGTATTTGTTTTTGAGATAGCTCCTCAGGAAAGGGAAACCAAAGAACAAATAAACAACTGGGACTGCATCAGCTAAAAAATTTTTGCATGGCAAAGGAAACAATCAACAAAATAAAAATACAATCCACGGAATGAGAGAACATCTTTGCTGATAAATCTGATAAGGGGTAAATACCCAAAATTTATAAAGAACTTATAAAACTCAACACCAAAAACCCAAACAATCCACTTTAAAAAAATGGGCAAATGACCTGAATAGACACTTCTCCAAAGAGGATATATAGATGGCCAACAGACATATGAAAAGATGCTCAATGTCACTAATCACCAGATAAATGCAAATTAAAGCCACAGTGAGATATCACCTCATACTGGTCAGAATGGCTGTCATCAATAAATCAACAAACCACTAGGGCTGGCGAGGATGTGGAGAAAGGGGAACCTTTTTGCACTGTTGATGGGAATGCAGGTTGGTGCAGCCACTATGGAAAGCAGTATGGAGATAACCTCAAAAAATTTAAAATGGAACTGTCTTATGGATCAGTGATTCCACTTCTGGGAATTTATCCAAAAAACCCCAAAATACTAATTTGAAAGAGTATAAGCACCCCTATGCTCATTTCAGTATTATTTACAATCACTAAGATATGGAAGCAGCCCAGCTGTCTATCAGTAGATGAGTGGATAAAACAACTATGGTACATACACACAATGGAATACTACCACTTGCTCATAAAAAAGAAAAAAATTTTACCCTTCGCAACAGCATAGGTGGACCCAGAGAGCATTGTGCTAAGTGAAATAAGCCAGTCAGAGAAAGACAAATACAATATGATTTCACTCATGTGGACTCTAATGAAGAAATGGCTTCAATGATATTTAAGTACAAACATTCTAATTATTTATGTACTTGGAGACATTTCTGGGCCTTAACTGAACTGTTAATTCAGTACCACATTGTTCGATTTCTTATAGCCCTACATATCATGATTACATTATTTGGCAAAACAAAATGTCCCTCATGCTTCCCCTTCCCCAGTATTTTCTTGCCTAATTATCTGTTTATCCTTTCGTTGAACTTTGGACTTCTTTTAGTTAAATTCTCCCCTCAATCTTGAGTAACATCAGAGGCAGCATGTTAACTGAGAAACACAGTACATTCTAAAATCATGCCTTGGTCATCTTTCCAAGCAAAGTCCAAGTATGGCATGTGGCTTGACCTGATACGGGCAAGCTTTTAAAAAATAATCAATTTGTAATTTAAAAAGCCTAATCAAGATTGTTTCCTAAAAAGTGCACTGTCCCAACTAGGTTTTCTATTATAATTGCAAAAGTACATATTAATCTACTCAACACATTCACTATGCCACTGATACCTGATTACATTAAAAACCTTATTAATAATTTAAAATTCATCAACAAAAATATAAAAGTTAAATGTCATATATATAAAATGATAAAATGTCTTCAAAGCATCATTAAAATACAGTATTCCTTTTCTAAAAGCCCCACTTATAAGGGTGAACAATTTAAAATACAATAAATACTTAGGTAAATTTTAAATTTTGGCTACATAAAGTAATAGGGCAACTGGCCTACAACTTCTACTTTGGCCTTTGATGATCATAACAACATTCTAGCATTTTAAGTGTTCAAAGCACTTTCACTTCCAAGCTTAGGTTGTTTTCCTTGCATAAAAATTATTTTCAAAACACTTCTGTATCAATGCTCACGCTGAGTTCTATTTCCTGTACAAATTCGAGGGCAGGGTTTATTAGCACAACTAAAGACAGCATTCCTTAGCAGTAAACATTCACTCAAAGACATAGTGGGTGTTATATAAACAAGCAAGCAGATACAGAATGTGTATGTAAGTGTACACAAGCATATATACATAAATTCTGAGGCTATGATAATCAACTTTAAACACAAGCCCTTAATTCGATAATTGTATTTTTCAGTATCTTATGTTTATTCTCAAAATCAGATGATAAGCATATTGGAGACAGTATCCAAGTTCCAGAGACACAGTTTTCATTATATCCTTAAATACATGTTGAGGTAGCCAGTCATGGGGATGTAAAGTGCAGCATAGGGAATATAGTCAATAATATTGTAATAATTATGTATGGTGCTAGACAGGCATTACTTTGTGAGTTATGTCAGGGTCTAATCACTCTGTTGTACACCTGAAATTAGTATAATATTGTATGCTAACTGTAATTGAAAAATAAAAATAATAAAAAAGTGAAAAAAAAAACTTATGAAAGCTTGGGTTACATATAACACAGGGAAGCAAAGTTGAAAGCTGGAGAGAGGCAGGCATAGAGTAGACTGAGAAAAGCAGGACAAAAGCAGGGGTGTGCTTTACAAGCAGCCAGGAATGAGCAATCCAATACCATCTACGGTGCGGAGAAGGTACACCACGCCATCTAGATTGGTTTACTGATTCTCTCCCTCGATCTAACCCTGGAACACATGGCCTAAATATTTGTTTTTTCCCTACCTTGTCTCAAAATTCTGCACCTGTATTTAAATAGTTAAAAAGATGTATGCGCAAAGACACACAGTATGATTCTCTCTACTCATTCCTCCACACTCAACCAATTTCAAGAAGCACTCTCTAATGAAGTCAACGTCTAAAGATGTCCTCCCTGGCAGTCCTGGAAGGTTACCTGAGAAAATACAGAGTTCTATGTTCTCTTCTATAATAGGTAGCATCACACATGGCACTTTGTGGGACTAATATAAATATATTTTTTTAAGTACAGTAAGGGGCTAACTGAAAATGTTAGATTGCTTTTCTGAAAACCTGTTTTCTAAGTTCATACAAGTCATATCAAGCCATCCTCCTCTGATGTCCAGATCAACTACAGGTGACATTTTGTTCAAGAAAACTGGTAGGTTCCATAAATCCTTCAACAATTAATTGTAATATGATTAATCCTGACAGGAAAGCAAGATTTTAGTTTACTATTTTGTACAACTGATTAGATACTTATATTCCAAAAACATATATGATCTGTGGATGCTTATGTTCTAAGATGCTAAACATTATGAATGGATTTTCCAACTTCACGTTTTGTAAATATCAATAATTTTCTTAAATGTAAAAAAAAGTAAGTTAATTACAGAATGACCTAGATTTAGGGTGTGAAAATAGGCTTTAAGAAAAAACGCTGACATTCAACACATTTGAACAAAACAGATCATATTGGGCAGGAGTCAGCAAATATAGTTCAGAAGCCCAAAATGGTCTGCTGCTTGTTCCATGAAGTTTTACTGGAACACACTTACTCATTTATGCATTGTCGATGGTTGCTCTCCAACGGTAGAGCTGAGTAGTTACTAAGCCTAATATACTTACCATCTGGACCTCTAGAGAAAAAGTACACTTCCTTCTCCTCTCCCCTTCCCCGATTTTGGGGGAATGATTCTCCACAGGTCTATTACGCTTCTGCATGAGCAAAGGCATTAACGACTTTGTGTCTGACAATTTTTTCAAGGATGTCTGTACAGTGAACAGCCTTTGGAAACAGGCTGGGGGCAAAAGTCAGACAGGTTTGCTAACAGCCCCTTATCAGAGATGGGGGTCTTCTACACTCCGGTTCCTCTCTATGTGTAAAGTGGCACACTGCAGTCCCTGTCTGGCCTTCATCATGTCACCTTGTGGGAACTGCAAGGCAGAGAAGTGGTGGGGATGATGTTATTCTGCCATAATAGGCTACTACACTGCTGTGAGCAATCAACTGTTCTTTGCCTTGTGTCTTCTACAGGTATCCACGAATTGTCTCAGCCTACTGTTATCTTGCAAGCAGGCATCTCATACCTTCACAGTTCTTAGTAACTCTCCCCATTTTTGTCGCTCAACAATTCCCAGATCCACTTACTCCAAATAGTTAAATTAACACTTAGTAGGACTATCACATACAGTTATGCAGTGGCACCTGACTGAGGGGGTGAATATGAGCTTAAATTTCAGCTTACATTCAAGGGTGGCCTTTTTGGAATCTATATAATGGCACCATATAAGCTAGTGGCTTTGCTGAAGAAACCACTTTACATAGTAGAAATGATTTTTTCCTTTTGACTTTATGAAATTCCATGTTTTGACGGGTTAATTGTTTCTACGGATTTCTCAAGTATCACAATGTGTCCCGACAGCTGACAACAAATTGTAAAGTAAGTTCTCAGACAGTAGGAATAAGAAGACAATGTTTTGGGGTTGCTTTTATCTGGTTTAAGACTAAGTGTTGGCCTTCTGAGAGTTTTCTCCCCAGTGCTTTGCTGTATGGCGGTTATGCACGGGGCTGTTTGCTCTCCACACCCTACCATCTTCTAGGAACCTCGCCACTTCCAGTTCTTGGTAAAGCTGGCTTGTTCTCAGGCCACCTCATGACTTGGCCATGATTACTTTGTTCAGAAACGGACAAGGCTCAACGAGTGCCTCTCTGAGGATTTATGGGTTTGAGACCTGGGAAACTGAGCCAGTCTCTCTCAAGAGGCTAAAATTCTGAGATTTAAAACTCTAATGTCTGTGGCCATAGGCCTGCCATATTGTCCAGTTAAAAATAAAGCAACTTTCAAAGAAAAGCACAGAAGAGACAGAGCCCTGCTGTTATCTTTGGTTTGTACATGGAAGGTTCTTGAAGAGGACCTATTCCTACCCCTTCTGAAGCCTGGTTTTCTGTGAAATATTTTCTGTGAAATACTCTAGCATTCTTTTCAGTAGCTATTCACCCCCTGTCTTTTTTGCTTAAGCTAGTTCAAACTGGGTTTCTATCATTTAACTTCCCTACCGAACTACTGACCAGGATTAGTCACATTTCAGGACATTAACTAGAGGAGCAAGAAATGAAGTTATAATGGGAGAACATCCCTCATCCCTTTTCCTAGAGCCATGATAGACATGAAATGGTGAGATCAGAGACTCAGGTATGGCTTCTGACTAGGATGAATCATAAGAATCTATCAATTCTGTAAGTCAAAACAGTTGAATTAGCAATTCATATGGTTCAGCAGTGATTTTCAACATTTTTCATCTCTTAGCGCACATAAACTAATTACTAAAATTGTGCAGCACACCAATACATTTCTTTGCTGATCTGACAAAAAATAGGCATACTTTAGGTTCATTCACAGTGGACAGCTATTGCTGTGTTGGCTGTTGTCATTTTTTTAATTTGGAAGTCTAAGGGAAAAGAGGTCGCTGCCCTGACTACATAGTCAGGTATTATATCATGTTTTAAAAATTCTGTGGCACACCAGTGGAAAATCGCTGATCTAGAGGAAAGGGGCTCCTTGATGTGACCATCCTCACTCCTCAGACTTCCACACTGGGGTTAGAGAGCAAGGCCCCTGCTCACAATGAAGCGCCACTCTGCCTTTCTTTGTCCCTCGACTCTGCGTCTCCCATGGGCATCGAGGGGGACTTCTGGGACTCCCAGTCCAACAAGATCACCACTGTTTCAAACACAAATTAATTACTAATCATTAATGTATTAATTCACTCTTTCAACCAACATTTATTGTTAGTTGTGCCAACCACTGTACTAAGGACCATGATACAAAGACAGAGTATCCTACTCCTCAAGGAGTTTATTGTTTAGCTGGAGAGAGCTAAGTAATTCAACCAGTGTGATAAATGCCACGACACAGAGAGGCTTAGTAGACTAAGAGAATACAAAAGTCTTAGCTGCCACCTGAGCAAGAGGTCAGGCAAGGGATTCATGTTATTTAAATGAATTAAGTAAAATCTGACCATTTCTCATTGCCTGTACTGTTACCATCCTAGTCTGAGCCACCACCATTTTACATCTGGATTATTCCTATAGCCTGCTAACCAGTCTCCTTGCTTCCACTCCTGCAGCCTACAGAACACAGACTGAAAATAGTGCTGGGATGAATCTGTTAAAATGAAGTCACATCATGTCTCCCCTCCGTTCAAAATCCTCCAAGGGCTCCCAATTTCACTGAGAGTAAAAGCCAAAAATTCTTGTAAAGGCCTCTAAGGCCCCAGATGGCCTGGCCCCATGTGAGGTCTCTTTAACCTCATTTCCTACTACTCTTGAATGCATGGCTCACTCCACTGCAGCCACCTGACTTCCTTGCTATTCCTTGCACACACCAGTAATGTGCCACACACAGGCCCCTGGCACAGGTGCCCTCTTCCTGGTGTGGTGTGTTCTCCAGATCCTCAGGTCTGATATGTCTCGGCTCAAACATCACCTTCTCAATGAGGCCTAACCCACTGCATCTCTTCCTTCTGATTTCCTTTTTTTTCCTGTTTCCATAGCCACTTAGTACCTTCTCTAACACAACAGATATGTATATATATAATTTTCTTATTTATTATGTTTATCTGTCTCCCTTTATTCCCCACTTTTATGTTCAATGTATAAAACATAATTTTATCCATTTTCAATACTCAAAGCATGAATTTACGATTTTAAATGAGTATAGAGATTTACAGATACGGACCTCTAGTGTTGGTCATAACCACACTTTATTAGATGCTGAGTGCTCAATTATAACACTGTTTCTAAAAATATTATAGTCTCACAGAGCACACTGTGGTGATAAAGTAGAAATCATCAATATTAATATTTATTGGTTTTAGGATATAATGATTAGAAATTTTCTATTGCATATAATTGTAAAAAAATGAATAAATACTGTATATCTTGAAGGCACACACAAAGAAAAACATTAACTAGAAGGACTTCTATGATGCAAACACCAATTCTCAAAACAGCTATCTTTAGGTAAAAGCATTATTTCCCATTAAATATTAAAACTTGCATAAACAGGATAGTAGGAAAGGCAATATTTGAAATCACTGGTTTTGATTTAATTATTTAGCTGCTAATGCTCAAAGAATTAAAAATCTAGCTGCATTATAAGCAAATGATATGGGCTATCCTCACTATGATTCTTGAGGAGGTAATTAGTTCAGTAACTGTAATAACTCTAAAATAAAAAGCCTCCTTCTGGACTTAACTGAACAAAAAGCATTAAGTAAAAATGAGCTAACCCTCTGCAAATCTTTACACAGCATATGTTTAAATAATAAAAGTCGTTTGTGTACCTTTAGATGGTTTATGAAAATAACCAATCAATTCTGCAGACACAACATTATTTCTAAAGGAAATCTATGTGACTCATGATGCCTGTAGATACACAGAGACAAACCACACATATTTTATCAGTTTATTACAGTAAGCAAATAAGCGTGGAATGAGAGTGCACATAACTGTCTACTTAGCGCTTACTGAAACATTTATAAGAGCTGTTATCTCCCTAATAACAGACAGACAGCGTGCAATTTTAGAGAGGAGAAAAGCTTCATATTTTTTAACACTTCACTAAAAAGTAACTGAAGAGTGTAAAATGAAAAATACTCTGTGCAGTTAGCTGGTAATGGACCATATTATCAACTCAAGTTAGATTTATAGGATACAAACTAGTCACTAATAGTTATTTTATGACATAGCATGTCTGCTTTTTTGAGATTATTAAGATTAAAGTTGTAAAACTTCTTTTGAACATAGCTGTTCAAAATGATTGAATTATAAAATTTAAATGAGAATTGAAAAATAAAACATAGAATAGCAAGTAGGTGCCTAAGAGTAAACCTTGTTCAACATCAGCGTTACTATTTGAAAGCTGACACATACATGTAAAGCTTTATGAAAACAATGTTTTCCAGCCTTTCATGCTTTAATCCACAGTTAGTCACTTAATCATTTTTAAGCATTATCGATCTATTCTGCTTTTGGACTTCAAAAATATGAAGACCTGCAGTACATAAAATGCTGCCTTTGTATCTAGTTTGGTTTGGCTTCTTTTATAGCATATCTATTTAGGTATGTGATTTATAAAAATGACCAGAAAAGAAAACAGTTATAAACAGAGATAGAGTTTAATCTTTAAGATTAGTATTTTTTAAAACCAAATGTATGCTTCAACTGGTATAGTTGTAACGCAGAAAGCTATAGTATTGTCTCATTTACCCAGTAAACTCTAGACAGTGAGTCTATTTTTCCTTTAATCCATAGTATTAGGCCTAGCACTTGGTATAGGATTAAAAGAATCAAACAGCAAACATGCTTAACTCTTAGCTGTAACAATAAAGACTTAAAGAAATATATTTAATCTTCCATCAAATATTACTTTAAATAAATGGTTTATAATCCTAAAGTAACTTCCTCCTTACACAGGGGTTGGCAAAAGTAGGCTTACAGTTGTAAAATGAGTTAAAAATAATTAATAGAAGAATAAACTGTATTTTGTGTGCTTACAACTGTAACCCTCATTGTGCTTACCCCATATATGTAAATTTAGGTGTTCTAGGAAATAATTGTGCTAATTCCTCATATTTTATTTTAGTAATCAATATATATTCTAAAAAACATGAAACTTTTTTTACCTCTTATTTTGGTAATAATCAATATATTATAAAACTTTATTTGTAGAAAGAGCTGACTATATAACCAACCGACACCTAATGAATCACTCAGTTCGTGCATGGTATTTGGCAGGTGACAGGAAACCACCCCTGCGGGCCAGCTTCAGACCACTGCCCATTATCATAAAGCCTGTGCGTGAAGAACGGCGTTTGTATTTTTAAATGATGGTAAAAATCAAAAGAAAATATTTTTGTGACACTAATATTATATGAAATTCTAATTTCAATGTCCATAAATAAAGTTTTATTGGAACATAGCCACATTCATTCACTTGGACACTGTTCATGACTTAGTATTATAATGGCAGAGCTGAGCAGCTGTGACCTGTAAAGCTGAACGTATTTATTATCTGGCCCTTTATAAAATTTGCTGACCCACTGGTACAGGATATATTCAATTTACACGGGCGTTGTGATGAGGAGGAAATTACTTTATACTAATAGCCTACTTTTTCTCCTCCTCAAATATAAACATCACCATCAATCTGAATTTATAAATCTGAAATCTGAAATGATGCACAACACACTTTTGTTTACCACTTCCACAAACAAACAGTTCCAGAAATATGGGTACAGATAAGTTATACTATTCTTTTTTAGTATTTTTTTCCGACTTTCATTTCAAGGCTGCTAATAAAAACAAAACTGAGTCTGGTTCTCAAAGTGCTTGGCAGAAAAGTTCCAATAATTGATTACAACAAATTTCATTAGAACCAGAACATTTGACATAAGCATGAAACAATTATGTGTTATTTGACAGATGTGATAATCCCTTTCTTATTGATAGTATCAAAGGCATAATATAAAAAAGAAAAAATTGGTATCTTCTTCAACTGTAACCAAGCTCAGAATCTTGGCATTATCACTGACATCTTCATTTCCTTCCAACAACTAGCTGACGAGTTTGATGTCTCTTCTATTCATTTCCTTCTTTTCTGTCCATCTACCACCGGCCTAAGCTGGTTCAGGTCATCACTGACATTTAAAACTTAAAATATTTTTTTTAATTGCAAAAGTAGTGCATATTTACTGAAATTTATTTCAAACTGTATGGAAATATAAGTACAACCCCCTGAGGTTTAACCATAATTAGCAATTTGGTGTCCCTCCCAATCCGTGGCTCCCTTCTCGTGCTTGCTCAAATTGGTCTTCCTGTCTTTAGAGTCCTTGTGCACCAATCCGTACCGTAGACTCCTGTAAAAAGAATTATTTTCAAGCGTACCTTCCTCACGTGTTCAGTGAGATGTGCTGGAAAGTGTTTGACTTTGAGGCCAGACAGACCTAAGCTGAAACTCTGGCTCTGCAACTTATTAACCTTATCATACTGGAAAAATTACTCACACTCTAGGGACTTCAATTTTCACATCTGTGAAATGGGGAAACTATCATCTGTCTTTCAGCGTTGTTGTAAATCTAGGCTAAACTAAAAAGAAAATTTGGAGGAAAGTAGTGCTTGAGGAACATGGTAGGCAGGAGTGAGGGAGTAAAATAAGATTTCAGAGTTAAAATAAAGGAGTACGTGGCTAAAATTCAGCACAGATGAAAATTAATAAAACTACACAGATCAAGAGGCTGTGAGGTTACATATTGTACAGATTGTTAGTACGTACATTGAGGTCTCCCAGGATGGTGGGCTGGAGAGATTACCTATAGGATGCCAAGATCTTCACTGAACATGGGTAAGAGATTAAGAGATCCCAAGGCAAGATTGACAAGGAAGGGAAAGGATATACAGTAAGATGGGATGCGCCTCATAAAAAGAAGTAACATGAGGACAGAAAGGGAATGGCCTAGATGCAACAGCTGGGAGCTTCATATAACCACTCCTGCCGGTAATAATGACTTCATCAAAGACAGAATTACAGAGCACTCTGAGTCACGGAGGTCGTGCTGAGAATATTTCCTACGGGACAAGCAAGATCCAAATGGAGAAAAGCTAGGCTATGCATAGCACTTAATAAAAGTATGTGAGGAAGGGAAATTGTTAGCTGTTCTACATATTTTACATATGGGAGCACAGCATCTAAAAACTAATATGCTGCGATGCTGCTTGTATTTAAAGGAACTGTGTTAGGAGGCAGAGGGATATGGATCTCATCTGGATGAAGTCCTACAGGAAGGAAAAAAAAATGTATGCCTTAGTTGATGTGCAAATTGGAAAGGCAGTTTTATTATAGCTACTTTAATTTTAAACAACAGGTCTCTCTAGGGATGCTTTCTTTGAATCCAACAGAGGGCAAGAGGATCCTTTTACATCACAGATGCCAATCAGAGGTGCCATAGTTGCTGAATTCCTGACACAGGATGAGGACGGGGAAATGGGTCCTTCAAGACCAGAAGCACACACACACGTGTGCACACACACATATATTTGTTTCTGTCTGACTTGTGAATAAACATTTAAAATTCTCCAGTGAGAAGGTAGGAATGGGGAGACCGGGGAGAACGTGATATACACACAGAAACCTTAGTCTTTGGAGTTCATATCTGTGGGAGCGAAGTCCTCTGATGACCCAGCTTTCTCTTCATTCAAGTCACCTGGCTATGAATTTTTCTGGGTAAGTGCTGGGATTGGGCCTAGGTGCTCAAACTTTGGCACTGGCCCATGTATTCTCTGGATGTATTTGTTTTGTTTTGTTTTGTTTTTGACAAATGGGGCATTTTTCTTTAGAAGCAAGAAAGGCTATGACTTCCTTCTTGTCACAGTTATGGTTGGCTGTGG
The DNA here is from genome assembly GCA_004026765.1 of Micronycteris hirsuta. Lineage (NCBI taxonomy): Eukaryota > Metazoa > Chordata > Mammalia > Chiroptera > Phyllostomidae > Micronycteris > Micronycteris hirsuta. The sequence goes on along the minus strand of PVJI01008211.1, from coordinate 4,882 downwards.
TAAGAAAGAAAACACTGAATTTTAAGTTAAAAGACATTCAAGTTATCATCTGATAAGAAGAAAACTATTTAACTTCTCTTAGCTTGAATTTGTAAAATAAAGAGTAACACTACCTAATTCACAGGACTGTGTTATAAGGACTTAGTGAGACACCGCACATGAAAGTGTTTTGTTGATGAAAGTACTCTTCTTTCATTATAATTAAAGACAACATTTATTAGCATAAGGGTAAAAATAGTGGCAGAACTAAGACTGGATTTAATATTTTTAAGTGTCATTTCTGTCAAGCAGTAAGCTATGATTCCTTTTTCAGGAAACACAAAATGTTCCTATTATAAGGAAGATAAAGGACAGTAATGCAAGCAAGTAGAGAAATTTTTTCTCCTTCAGAGAACTCAACAGGAAGTGGGAAGAACCGGCATTTATTATTTCTTTCTGCAGATGTATGCTAATTGAGGAAACTTTTTGACCATGGTCTTAATTATAAATCAGTATCCTCAGTCAACATAACTTTCAAAAGCAAATCAGTGAAAGGGACTTGGCATTGTCTTTAAAATATCAGTATTTAATAAGCTAGATATGTAAAAGTGGATTTCAAATGATAATTTCATAAGCATACATCATAAAGCAAAGGAATCTCAGGAAAAGTCTGAATGCCATAACATTATAGGAAGACTACAATACTTTGAGATATTTCATATTTCTTTACTTCACCAGGATTACAGAGTTAATGAAACCCCTACTATCTACTGATCTTAATACTAAAAATTCCATTTTTATACTAATTATTAGAGATTAATTCAGTATTTGAAGTTATTGAAAAGGGCAATGAAAAATATCACTAATAATTTTTTTTAAAAGAAAAATATCACTAAAAAACAAGAGTGATGAATGTCACTTGAGGGAGCTGGACGGGGAACCAAACCCACATGTCAAGAGACCTGTGTTATTCAGCTCAGCCAGACAGTACTAGAGAGACCTCAGCTAGATTGCAACCTCACTTACCTTCTGTTTTTCTCTTCTGTAAAATGGGACTAATTATACATATCCTATCTGTCTCACAGAGTTGTGAAATTGATTTTTAAGCTGTTCAACAGAAGGCATCATTGGGATTATTAGTAAATTGAGTTTTGAGTCAACGTTAAAACACCAATCTGTCAGATAACACAAGGTCACGAGGTTAAAAGTACTTACCAAAAAGCTGAATCACCATTGGAGAAGAGCTTTTAAAGACAATATTGCTGTATTTATTGATAGTACCATCCAAAGGCCTTTAAAAAAGTAATACCTTCCCCACGTCCTTTTTCCCCTCTCTGTTACTTGTGGGTGAACAGGACTGTTCTCTAAAAGGTTTCTAAATGATGTTGATGTTAAAAAATATAGTATCACCATTTAACAGCCTTTTAAAGAACAGTCCCTAGCATGGTCTTTGTTAACAACTGAGGGAGGAAGGAACTATTTTTTCAAAGGCTTTTAGAGGATGTTGTTAAAGAATATATAGTGACATCATTTAAAAGCCTTTTAAATAATAGTTCTTCTTCCCTCCCAATTGTAATGTCCTTGGCTTTCATTTATTTTGTACTATAAGCTGAAAAGGCACATGCCGATATATTATTGGCCATGGCAGGCATTTGTTGGAGAGTGATGTATTGCTTTTTAAAAGGTCGGTGTCCAGAAATAAACCCAACTCTTTGAGAACATAGTACCACTTCTACACAGGGTATTGCCCACCCACCTTGTCATTTTGTTTGCGCTGAGTTTACTGAAGAAGATGTCATGCAAACAGAAAAGGAGTCACAGTTAAGTCATTCCAAGACTTCCCATGGCATGAATGTAGTCCTACCATCCACTTTTACCTAAGTTAACTCTCCATCCAATTAATGGCAAAATCTAACTTTCAGCCCCTCACCTGCTTTCTTTATTAAACTATTTCTGCTACTATTCCACTAATTTTAGACTTCGCACTGCTAGGAGATAGCAGTGGGCGCTTAGGGTTCCTCCTCATATTTAGCTCCCAGGGAAGGGAAAAATTAAGTATTTGGTTTAAAGCCCAAAGTTTGACAGCCAGTAAATTTTGAGATAAGTTAGCTTATCTTTCACATAACATATCCCAAAAGAATTACTCCTAGAGATATAATCATAGGATGGGAAACAATTTTCCATCTCTTCTTGTGTGAGGTCTTTTTGGAAAGTGTCATTTTATTTTAAGAACAGGAATTCCTAGATCTACAATATTTTAATGAAAAATAAGCCTTTAAAATAATCTAAAAGCACAGCTCTCCAAACACACTGTATTTTAATACTAAATTTTAGTGAATCCCATAGTTTCTGCCACTTTTGCACACAGATCTCACTGGTTATTTCCATGATTTACTTAAGTCATAATAAATCATTATTTACTTATGATTTACTATAATAAGTCATATAAATTAGTTAAATATCAAATACTACCCATAACACAATGCTTAGCTCAAGACCCAGTTTGTTCATTCAACTCTTTCTGACCCTACTCAGCCCATATGAGCTATTCATTTTGACATTTCTTATTATGACCTCTGGCCAAGATAGAGGCATAGGTAGATACACTTTGCCTCCTCGCACAACCAAAAGAACAACAACAACAAATTTAAAAACAAAAAAATAAACAGAATGCCACAAAACTGAACTGTATGGAAGTCCAACAACCAAGGAGTTAAAGAAGAATCATTCATCCAGACCAGTAGGAAGGGTGGAGATGGGCAGCTGGGGCAGAGAGGATGCGAGGCAAGTCGGCAGCTAGAGGACCGGGGCCAGCAAGGTAGCAGCTGGCGGAGCAGGTGGTCCCACATTTGCATGCGGATAAACCAGGAGTAACAACTGGGGAGTGAGACAGACTGCACAACCCAGGGTTCCAGTGCAGGGAAATAAAGACTCAAAACCTCTGCCTGAAAAAAACCTGTGGGGGTTGAGGCAGAGAGAGAAACTCCCAGCCTCACAAGAGAATTCACTGGAGAGACCCACAGGGTCTTAGAACGTACACAAACCCACCCACCCAGGAATCAGCACTAGAAGGGTCCAATTTGCTTGTGGGTAGTGGGGGAAGTGACTGAAAGGTGGCGGAGAGCCAGGGAAGCAGCACTGTTCCTTCTCTGGCCCCTCCCCCTCATACAGCCCCACAACACAGGTATGTGGGTTGCCCTGCCCTGGAAAATACCTAAGGCTCCACCCCTTACTATGTAACAGGAACTCGCAGACAAAAGAATATGGCCCAAATGAAAGAACAGATCAAAGCTCCAGAAAAAATACAACTAAGTGATGAAGAGAGAGCCAACCTATCAGATGCAGAGATCAAAACACTGAAAATCAGGATGCTCATAGAAATGATTGAGTATGGTCAAAAAATAGAGGAAAAAGTGAAGGCAAAAAGTGAAATAAAGGAAAATATACAGGGAACCAACAGTGACGGGAAGGAAACTGGGACTGAAATCAATGATTTGGACCAGAAGGAAGAAATAAACATTCAACCAGAATAGAATGAAGAAACAAGAATTCATAAAACTGAGGTGAGGCTTAGGAACCTCCTGAACAACTTTAAACATTCCAACACCCGAATCATAAGGATGCCAGAAGGAGAAGACGTAGAGCAAAATATTGAAAACTTATTCGAAAAAATAATGAAGGACAGCTTCCCTAATCTGGCAAAGGAAATAGACTTCCAGGAAGTCCAGGAAGCTCCAAGTCCCAAAAAGGTTGGACCCAAGGAAGCACACACCAAAGCACATCATCATTAAGTTACCCAAGATTAAAGATAGAGAGAATCCTAAAACAAGCAAGAGGAAAGGAGACAGTTACCTACAAAGGAGTGCCCATTAGACTATCAGCTGATTTCTCAAAAGAAACCTTGCAGGCAAGAAGGGGCTGGAAAGAAGTATTCCAAGTCATGAAAGGCAAGGACCTACATCCAAGATGACTATCAAGCAAAGCTATCATTTAGAATGGCAGGGCAGATAAAGTGATTCCCAGAAAAAGTCAAGTTAAAGGAGTTCATCATCACCAAGCCCTTATATGAGATGTTAAAGGGGCTTATTTAAGAAAAAGAAGATAAAAAATACAAATAGTAAAATGACAACAAACTCACACCTATTAACAACCAAATCTAAAAAAAAAACCAAAAATGAACTAAGCAACAACTAGAACAGGAACAGATTCAAAGAAATAGAGATCACATGGAGGTGTATCAGTGTGGAAGGTGTGGGGGGAAATGAGGGAAAAGGTACAGAGAATAAGAAGCATAAATGTAGGACTTCCGCCAAGATGGCAGCATAGGTGGTCGCACTCGCTGCCCGCACATCCAGAATGTCCGTACAACTAATGCAGTAGCAAAAATTTAAACAACCAGAACGGACAGAATCGAACTGAAGGGAAGTCCGACACCCAGGAGGTAGGAGAAGACAAACATCCAGGCCAGTGAGTGGGGCAGAAACGGGCGGAGGAGGCAGCGCGCACGGAGGGTCTCACTCACGCTGCGACTTACTTACGCCGCTACTCAGGCTGCCAGTGCCTGAACAGGGCGTGGCTCCAAACAACGGGTGAATACCGCAGGCCGGTGACGCTGCCGGAGAGAGGCCGGGGCTGAGCCAGCAGAGCCGAGTCTGGCAGAGGAGGCGGTGGGGAGTTGGGGAGAGGAGGAGTGACGGAAGCCCACGGTGATCGGGGCCGCCATTGCTGCCTCCCAGACCCCGCCCCCAGAGGCAACGTCATCCAAAAAGAGACCCAGGTCGCAGGCATCTGCCAGCTGACAAGTGCACCGAGATAAAAAGAATGAAAATGGCCAAAAAGAAGGACCACAACAAATTACAGCTAATGGATGACAACATAGTCAACCTATCAGATGCGCAATTTA